>PYUH01001651.1:0-19898 GCA_016808085.1 Suaeda aralocaspica | reverse complement strand
CTAGATTTGATTTGCAAAATATCTAAGATTTAGACTAGAAATCAGATTACAAAATATATGGTGCAAAGATATGTACCCGGTTTTGTTAGGATTTTCTTGTTATCCTAATCTTAGTTGTTGTACCATATATCTAAAGTAGTTAGGATATGTTTAAGATTCTGAAATATTGTGTGGTATGTTTAGCCTATAAATAGGATGTAAAATACATCAATAAAATTCAGATTTGAGAGATTAAACACAAAGTGTTTCCGGTTTTCCTTTGTTTCACGAAGTAAACAATTTTTTTTAGAGTTTCTTGTGAGAAATTGAATTGAGTGAGTGGTGCTTTGCTTTATCTCACGTGAGGATAGTTTTTAGGATTTGAGGGTGCTTTGCTTTAATCAAATTCTACTAATTATTCGCCTTAGAAGTTCAGATTTGTGGTGCGTGGCTTTATCAAATTTGAAGTCTAAGTTTACCTTGTGTGAGTGGCGTTTGTCTATAACAAAATTCACATCACATAATTTTGCTGATCAAAATCAAAAGGCACATATTTGTAACGCAACTTCTTTTTGAGGTGAGACAAGGAAACTATTTTGGCTTTGTTTTGGCGTTTCCTTTTGGCCTTGATGCCCTCATACTACAATCCTGCAGTTTTTGTCAATCTGATATACGCAATCTTGAAGGTCTTTCTATCATCAAAACCTTTATATTCAGCAATCTTTTTCACTTGTCGTTCCCATTCAAAATAGTCATCTGGGGAACCTTAGCCTGTGAAGTCATCAAGTTTAATGCCACGATCATCAAACTTTTGCTTGTTTCTTGAACGTCCTTTAGGGGAGTCAGAAGAAGAAGACGAGTGTGAATCTGCTTCAACATCATCATCACCACGAAAATAGTGTATGGATTGAGGATCAAGTTTTTGTTGGAATTGTTGAGCCAAAACATCAATTCGAACATTATCCTGTTTTTGAATCATGTCCATAACCTCGAATTTTGTCATCATGTCTTGAATAAGTTGTGAAAAATTTGAATCTCCCATGTTGGATTGAAAAAACCTTGAAATCTGATATCAAATTGATGTGGATTTTGGGTAGTACTCGTAAATACACTCAAAACCTCACATTTTTTTTTTTGTCAATTAAACTCTCCACTCCTGGATTGATTTCTTTTAAGAATAATTAAGTAATACACTCCTGTAATTAATTAACTAAGATCTAAATTTTTTAATCACTCCTGACTCACAAATTTATGATGGAAATTTCGAACAAATGGAAGTCCACAATTTGATCAAATTTTCGAAAATTTGTATTGAAAAAAATATCAATTCATAAAACTGAATTAATTTACAAACTAATGTTGAGATTATTTACAGGTATAATCATCAACAAAATCCTAACTAAAATCAGCTAATTAATACATGAAAAATAGGAAATAAGCCCCACTAGTGCAACTTGCACAAGTTGATCAACAAACTAAAGATAAGATTGCCACATCATCATGCAACTTGCACTTTGATCTTATCCTTCCTAACAAACTCTAACTAACTAACTAACTAATCAAGAAATTATCCTAACAACATGACTAAATAAATTAATAAACAAGATAATCATCAGAAATTATCCTTAAAATCAAGAAAAATACTTGCTACCCAAGATTTCCAAAAATCATCAAAATACATGCCCCTTGTTTTTCGTCCATTTTGCTCAATTTTCAATAATCTTCAAGAACTTCAAGAAATGCTTCAAGATCCAATCTTTTAATCAAGAAACCATTCTTCATGTCTTTTAGTATATTTATGATGACCAAGACTCCATAAGAACTAATAATAGTAATGTCCAAAATGAGAAAACCATATCAAGTGGAATGGGAAAAAACTCATGGACCAAACCAACTTGTTCCCTGTAACCACCATGTGTTTCCATCTTGTGAGTTCATTAATTAGAATTACTATCACTTAACTTAACTAATGGCTCACTCCACCAGTGACAAAGTATTAATGATCAATATCCATAGTGTTGGCTAGGAAGCCACCACCACTAGAATTTATAGTGTCAACCTTAATCATTGTCACTCATACCTGTGATTTATCCTTAACAAAACCAATGGGATTTATTATTAGGCTAATTGGCTCATCCACTGTTGGTGTATCATAGGATATCTCACTTGTACTCAAATTCACATCAGTACAACTGCCACTGTCAATTATCACATCACACAGCTTGCCCTGTACATTGCACCTGGTCACGAAAATATTATCCCTCTAGTTCTCTTCAATTGGCATAGGTTTAGACTGAAGAACCCTCTTGAGGACCAATGCCTGACCCTGTGTTTCTGCCTCTACTTCCTCCATGTTATTGCTACTTTGTTCTTCCTGTGACTTAGTATTTTCGTCCTCCCCTTCTTCAAGAAGAACATCTAACTAGGCATCCTCAATTTCCTTTGCTTCCCTAACAGTGATTACCCTAGAATTTGGGCAATTTCTTTGTAGGTTTCCAAATCCTTGCCACTTAAAACACTTCTGTTTGTCTTCAGGGACTGTAAGTGGTTTGACTGGAGCAGCTGCCTTTTTATCATTGTCGAATTTAGGTTTAGCACTAACTGCTTGAGAATACATCAATTTCTTCTTGGATTCATAGGATTTAAAGAATACTTTTGGCTTCTTTGAATTCCCATGTTTTTCAACTCTAAGTGCCACTTTTCAGATAGCATCATAAGACCGGTAGGGTTGAAACTCCACTTTCTCCCTAATGGATTCATCCAATCCTGCAACAAATCGACCAACTTTGTGATATTCCTTCTGTTCTGGATCACACAATATCATCAACTTTTCAAAAGCATTGATATACTCTTCAACACTCTTTTTCCCCTGTTTTAAAGTGTGCATCGTTAGGAAATTATTCTACTCATATTCATGTGGTACAAATTTCTTCCTCAATTCTCTTTTCAATGTGCGCGATGAACATATTTTTGATCTTCCTTCCTTGTTGCATTTTCTTTGTAATCCTTCATACCACAAAACTAACATAGGAAGTTAGCTTTAACGCTGCCACTCTGAAAGCCTTATGATCATCATACTCCTTATAATTTAAGACTCATTCGGTTCTCCTTAGCCAATCAAGGAAAACTTTTGGATCTAAATTGCCGTTGAACTCAGGAACATCCAACTTTAGACTACGATCATCATGATGTGGATTTTAAGTGGTATTCGCAAATAACACTCAACACTCACGAGGATATTCAATCCTAAGTTATCAAATCCAAATAACTTGATCGAATGCTAATTAATTAAACCAATCGAGAGAATAATTAATTAGGGTTCTAACAATCTAATTCAATCCAAAATCACAAAGTTAGTAAACAATATTCACGCACACAATGTTAAGGTGACGCAAACTAGGATACGTTTTTTTTTTATTTGAATCAAAAACTTAATTAATTACATCCTATTGTTGAGATTATTTATAGGTATAATCAACAACAAAATCCTAACTAAAATCTACAAAAGAAACATGCACAAACTAGGGAAATAAATCCTACTTGTGTGCAACTTGATCAACAAACTAAAGATAAGATTGCCACATCATCATGCTACTTGCACTTTGATCTTATCTTTCCTAACAAACTCTATCTAACTAACTAATCAAGAAGTTATCCTAACAACTTGACTAAATAATTAATAAACAATATAATCATCAAAATTAAGCCTAAAAATCACGGAAATATAAAGAACCCAAGATTCCTAAAAATCGTCCAAGAACTCGCCATTGCCCTTGCGCCATTTTCTAGATTCTCTTCAAATCTTCAAGAAATGCTTCAAGATCCAATCTTTTAATCAAGAAACCTTCAAGAAACTATTCTTCATGCTCGATTCCATCAATCATGACCCATAGACTTACTAAGACGATCACAAAACACCATATGGGAAAAACCCTACTAAGTGTAATGGGAAAAAAAAACCATAGGCTCAAAAAACACACTTAGCCCTACCTTTCTTTACTTGCATCCAAAGGCTATTATTCCTCTATGGGAACAAACCATGAGAGTCTAGTAACCCATATTTGCCTTCTATCCACATTCAAACCCATAGGATTAAGCATTAAGTTCACAGATTCGTCCACCTTGCTTGAATCATCATTCAAATTCACATCATTCAACCCCTCTTGAAAAGAATTTGCCCTCAAATTCACATCATTGTAGTATGGTGATAAGTCGCCAATATTGAATGTTGCACAGATATCTCCATACTCACTTGGTAGATCAATCTTATAAGCATTGTCACCATAAGCTTCAAGCACTTCAAAAGGACCATCTTCTGTCGGCATAAGCTTACTTTTGCGCCTCTGAGGGAAACGTTCTTTCCTCAAGTGTATCCATACCATATCCCCTAGCTTGAATACATGTTGTCTCCTCCCTTTGTTAGATCGTGTTCTGTAAACCTCATTCATCCTTGAAATTCGTTTCTTCACAGCTTCACAAGTCTTTTGGAACACTTCTAACCTCTTCTTAGAATCTGTGTGTATCTCATCCATTGCTAAAGGAATCAAATCAATTGGCATGTATGGATTAATGTCATAGACAACTTTGAATGGTGAGTAGCCTGTGGTTGAAGATACAGCACGATAATAAGCAAACTCAGCATGACATAGACGAATATCCCAATCTTTCTAAGTCTTGCACACTAAACCACGCAACAATGTACCCAGAGTTCTGTTTGTAACCTTCGTCTGACCATCTGTTTGTGGATGATGAGAAGTACTAAAGAGTAGTTTCATACCAACCATATTCCATAGGTACTTCCAAAAGTGACTTACAAACTTCGAATCCTTGTCACTTACTACACTCCTCGGTATTCCATGTATTCTCAAAATCTCCCGGAAATACAAGTCAGCAACATGTTGTGCATCAATAGTTTTGTTCATAGCAACAAAGTGTGCCATCTTGGAAAATCGATCCACCACTACCATTATAGAGTCTCTGGCTCGTTGAGTTCTAGGTAGACCAATGACAAAATCCATGCTTACAATGTCCCATGGTGCATCTGCAACAGGTAATGGTGTGTATAAGCCTTTATGATATGTAGACTTGGATCTCTGACAAGTTACGCAGCTAGCAACCACGGATTGCACATCTCCCATCATCTTTGGCCAATAGAAGTATTCATTATGCATATCAAATGTCTTATGAACGCCAAAGTGACCAGCCATAGCGCCACTGTGTGCTTCCCTCACTAGTAATTCAGGAACTCCACACTGAGAAATACATAGTTTGTTGTGACGAAACAGGAAACCATCCTGAACCATGTAATTCCGTGAGGGAACTTGCATCTCTTTTGCAAAATCTGGATCCGTGACATAGAGTTCTTTGATATGTTCAAACCCTAGCACTTGTGTATCAACCATTGCATGCAAATATGATCGTCTAGACAAAGCATCAGCCACAACGTTTGTTTTGCCCTCTTTATATTTAGATGGAAACGTGAAGGATTGAAGAAATTCAACCCACTTAGCATGCCTATAATTCAACTTCTGTTGTCCATTGATGAACTTCAAAGCTTCATGATCGGAATGTAATATAAATGGTTTTGGTCTATGATAATGTGACCAATGATCCAATGCTCTCACAATTGCATAGAATTCTCACTAAAGTAAGAAACGAGACGCTTCTCTTGGACAAGCACTGCTCCAATGCCTATGCCACTGGCATCACACTCTACTTCGATAAGTTTGTCAAAGTCAGGCAAAGCTACAATAGGTGCACGACAGAGCATTTGCTTGATGTTGTCAAAAGCCTCCTATGCTCTTAGATTCCATACGAATTCTCCCTTCTTCATAAGCTCAGTAACAGGGGCCATGATGGTAGAAAAGTTCTGGATGAACTTTCTGTGGAATGAAGCCAATCCATGAAAACTACGTACTTCATGTATGTTTGATGGAGTTTTCCAAGACTTGATGGCCTCTACCTTGGATGGATCAACCATAACACCTTCTCCACTAACAATAATCCCAGACAAACGATCTTATCTTGCATGAAATCACACTTCTCAAGCTTTCCATAGAGCTTTTTCTCACGCAACTTATCAAACAACAATCTCAAATGCCCTAGATGGTCATGAATGTTTGAACTATAGACATGTATATCATCGAGATAAACAAAAATAAACTTGTTAGAGAAAGGACGTAGCACCTCATTCATAAGTCTCATAAATGAGCTTGGGGCATTACACAACCCAAAAAGCATCACTAGCCACTCATAGAGACCTTGTTTGGTTTTGAAAGTCGTCTTCCATTCATCTCCTTCTCTAATGTGCATCTGATGATAACCACTTCTCAAATCAATCTTCGAAAAGATTGTATCACCATGTAACTCATCCAACATATCCTCCAATCTAGGCATAGGGAATCTATATTTTATGGTAATGCTGTTTACTGCTCGATAATCAATACACATGCGCCATGTACCATCCTTCTTTGGAACAAGGAGAGCCGGGACTGCACAAGGACTCATGCTTTCACGAACCAATCCTTTCTCCAATAACTTGCCAATTTGCCTCTGTAACTCCTTAGATGCCTCAGGATCACACCTATAAGCAGGTTTATTTGGAATTGGCGCTCCATGAATAAAATCAATAGCATGTTCTATCCCTCGGATAGGTGGTAACTCGTTAGGCAACTCTTCTGGAAATACATCATGAAACTTGTTCAAGAGCTATTGCAATTGTTCATCTTGCACCTTAAACTCCTTTGCAACTTCCTTAACCACAAGCATGTACATAGGAGTGCCTTGCTCAAACTTGTGCTCAAGTTCTTTTCCTGTTAGAAACAAGCTAGGCTTCGTGGTTTTAGGGTTAGAGTTTGCATGAGTTTCCTTTGTCTCCATTGGACGAGCATGGAGTCTTTGAGGAAGTTTCAAACAATGAACAAGCTCCTTAGAAGCCACGTTTGTGCATGATCCACTATCAACAATCAATGTACATAGAAAGCCTCCTATTTTGCAACGAGTGTGAAACAAATTCTCCCTTTGTTCTTTGTTTGGCGAGGCTTCTACACACAAAGCCCTTCTAATCACCAACAATTGGACATCTTCCTCATTGAGTGGTGGTTGTTTGTAACAATCGTCTTCACTATCCTCCGCCGTCTCACTTTGATGTGTGTCCTCATCACATATAATGTCAAACTCTTCTTCTTCTTTCTCCCATTGACGAACAACATCAATGTGTAATTGACGTTTCATTGTGCAATTAGAAGCAATGTGTCCATAGCCTTGACACTTAAAACAACGTCGCCTCTCTTCAAATTCCACCTTAGACAAAACCTTCTTAGGTTTTTCTCTAGATGGAGTTGAGGATCCAATGGGCGTGGGATTAGGGTTTTGTGGCTTCGTTGATTCCTTGTTCAATGAAGTAGAATATGTTTTTTTGGTAAAAGGCACATATTGCTTCTTTCCATCCTCCTTGGAACGCTTCTCTACTTTCAATGCCTTCTTGCACAAATCGTTAATATCAACGTATTGCACTAAATTCAACTCACGTTCAATGGAACGATTTAGACCCTTCAAAAATCGTGCAATTTTCATGCTTTCCTTCTCTTGAAGGTCACATAACAATGCTAACTTCTCAAATTCAGCAATATAGTCATTAACACTCATGAATCCTTGGTACAAAGAAGTTAATTTTATGTAATTTTGTTGCTCAAAGTCAATCGGAACATACTTGTCACGCATCTTTACACGCAACTTCTCCCATGAAGCGATTTGGCCTTATTTTGACGTTGCCTCTTGGCCTTCAAACCCTCATACCATAATCCTGCATTCTTCACAAGACGAATATAAGCAATTTGAAGGTTTTTCAATCATCAAAACCTTTATACTCCGCAATCTTCTCAACTTGGTGCTCCCACTCTAAGTAGTCCTCTAGAGTACCTTGGCCATGGAAATCCTCAAGCTTAATGCCACGATCGTCCAATTTAGACTTTCGTTTAGGCTTATTCATTGAATCAAGGGTTGTGAAGTTGGACCACCATCATCATTATCTTCCTCGTCAATTCCCGTCCCTCCTTTGTAGTAGATGCTATTAGGATCGTTTTGTTGTTGAGATTGACGAACAAGTGCGTCTATCCTTGCCCTTTCTTGTTTATGCCCTAACTCCAAGGCTTGTAATATTTCGAGCACAACACTTTGGAAGTTTTTAGTGGCCTCAAGAAATTCCTCTTCTGCCCTAAGCAATCGAAAACCTAAAATCTGATACCAAATTGATGTGGATTTTAAAGTGGTATTTGCAAATAACACTCAAAACTCACGAGGATATTCAATCCTAAGTTATCAAATCCAAATAACTTGATCGAACGCTAATTAGTTAAACCAATCCAGAGAATAATTAATTAGGGTTCTAACAATGTAATTCAATCCAAAATCACAAAGTTAGTAAACAATATTCATGCACAAAATGTTAAGGTGACGCAAACTAGGATACGTTTTTTTTTTGTTTGAATCATAAACTTAATTAATTACATCATATTGTTTAGATTATTTATAGGTATAATCAACAACAAAATCCTAACTAAAATCTACAAAAGAAACACGCACAAACCAGGGAAATAAATCCTACTTGTGTGCCACTTGCTCAACAAACTAAAGATAAGATTGCCACATCATCATGCAACTTGCACTTTGATCTTATCTTTCCTAACAAACTCTATCTAACTAACTAATCAAGAAATTATCTTAACAACTTGACTAAATAATTAATAAAACAGATAATCATCAAAATTAAGCCTAATAATCACGGAAATATAAAGAACCCAAGATTCCTAAAAAATCGTCCAAGAACTCGCCATTGCCCTTGCGCCATTTTCAAGATTCTCTTCAAATCTACAAGAAATGCTTCAAGATCCAATCTTTAATCAAGAAACCTTCAAGAAACTATTCTTCATGCTGGATTCCATCAATCATGACCCATAGAGTTACTAAGACAATCACAAAACACCATATGGGAAAACCCTACCAAGTGGAGTGGGAAGAAAACCCATAGGCTCAACAAACATACTTAGCCCTACTTTTCTTTCCTTGCATCCAAGGGTTATTATTCCTCTATGGGAACGTCCCATGAGAGTCTTGTAACCCATGTTTGTCTTCTATCCTCATCCAAACCCATAGGATTAAGCATCAGGTTTATAAATTCGTCCGCTTTGCTTGAATCCTCATTCAAATTCACATCACATCATCCTTCTATTTGTCATGCCTTTTATGTCTGTTTTGGTCATCTTCTTCACTTGAACTAGTGTCATAATCATGCCTAGGTTTGCGTGCACTCTTGCTTGTATTTCCTCACTAGAACTTGATTTAATTTCGTTAATTGCGTGACTCTTCTTCCTGTTTTCCGAACTTCCTAACACAAAGTTCACCACTTCCTCTAGGATGGTGCGCAATTCCTTAATTTCATTGTCCCTTCTGATTTCCCTTGCTTGTTCTAAGGACAATCCCCTTTCGAAATTTGTAGGAACTTATTCACCTCCACCTGCCATAGTAATGCTGTTTTAAGTGTTTGATCGATTGATGAGCACTTAAGTATAAAAGACCTCTCAACGAGAGCACCAAATTTGATGTGAATTTTCGTATGAACAAAAACTCACAAGGGAATAGACTAAATTTTTGAACCTATAAAGACCAAGTCACCAAGATTCTTCAATTTAGGTTGATTAATTAGTCGTTTGATTAAAGCCTAAGCACCCTCAAAGCTACTAAATAATATGCACAAGAGTATAAATAAATTAATCACCAACTCTTAGATTTTCGGATTTTGTTTTCAAGTAAACAAAAAACTTTTATTCAATTCCAAATTAATTTTTTTAAAACCTAATATTGAGATTATTTATAGGTATAATCATCAACAAAATCCTAGCTAATAACAACTAATAAACACGTGAAACCCTAGGAAATTCGGCCCACTGGTGCCACTTGCACAAGTTGCTCAACAAACTCAACTTAAGATTGCCACATCATCATGCAACTTGCACTTGATCTTATCTTGCCTAACAAACTCTAACTAACTAACTAATCAAGAAAATAACCTAACAACCTTACTATATCATTAACTAACAAGAAAATAATCAGATTTTAAGCTAAAAATTACAAGAATACTTGTTGCCCAAGAAACAAGAAAAAACACAAGAAACTCGCCATGCATGCTTCGTTGTTTTTTTTGCGCATTTTTCAAGACTTCTTCAAGAACTTCAAGAAATGCTTCAAGATCCAATCTTTTCATCAAGAAACCTTAAAAAATCTGTCCTCCATGTATTTTAGCATAATTATGATGATCAAGACTCCACAAGAAATAAAAGACTCAAAGCTAAAAATGAGAAAAACCCAGTGGGAAAAAACTCATAAGCAAAAACCATCTTGTTCCCCAAAATCCACCATTTCTTGCCTTAATTTGCGTGCCACTTATTGATAACTGACCATGCACATACAAATCCCTACCCTTGATGCACCCATGTAGTTTATATCACCATATGCAATTATTTCACCCATGGTTGCATCCTTACCATTGATATCACTACCTTTGATACGAAACAAGATGATAACTTCGAAGGTTTAATAATGGCTTCTAAAAGTGATGCAAGTATTGGGGAAATAATGGCTTACAGGGATTCAAGGCTTTTGGGATCTTCTAAGACATCATCATGGGTGTGTATGGTGACACACGAAAATACTTGATCATTGAAGCAAAGGAAAGAATGGTGGAATTAGGGGAATAAGATGGTTTTGCCTATGAGTTTTTCCCACTTGACTTGATAAGGTTTTCTCATTTTAGGCATTGAGTCTTTAATTTCTTGAAATGTCTTAATCATCATTTACAACCTTGTACACATGGAGAATGACTTCTTGAAGGTTTCTTGATTAAAAGATTGAATCTTGAAAGGTGTCCTGAAGTTTTGAAGAAAGTTTACAAAAATGCGCAAATTTGGACGAGCATAGATTTAAGTCAATTGAGTTTGGGTAAATCTGATTTTTGTGTAAATCTGGTTGTAATTTGTTGATTATCTTTATTAGCAAGGTAAAAATAACTTTGTCAGGATATTTTGTTGATTGGATAGAGTTTGTTAGGATAGTTTAGCAAGTTGCATGACATGCAGTGATGATGTGACATTCTTATCTGGTGAGTCATTGATGAGTCACTAGATTAGGGTGATTTCTCCTATGTTTATGCATGTATTTTAGCATAGCTTAGTTAGGATTTTGTTGATGATTATGACAAGGACCATCAGGAACTGGCAATGGTATGTATAAACCTTGATGAAAAGTTGCTTTAGCCCTTTCACATACAGCACATTGTGAAATCACAGCTTCCACATCTCTAATCATCTTAGGGCAATAAAAATGTTCTTGCAGCATGCTTAATGATTTAGCAATTCCAAATTGCCCTGCAAGACCCACTCCATGCGCCTCTCTTACCAGTAATTCTCTTATTGAACAATTAGGCACTCATAATTGGTTCCCTTTAAACAGGAATCCATCATGTAAAACATATGATCCAACTACTCTACTTCCCAGTTGTTGCATCATAGGTCCAAAATCATTACCACCTTCATAATATGTCTTGAAATGGTCAAAACCCAACAGCTTGTAGTTTAAGACACTAATCAATACATACCTTCTAGAAAGTGCATCTGCTACCACATTAGACTTGCCATCTTTATATTTTGAAGAAAAATGAAATGATTGAAGGAACTCCACCCACTTGGCATGTCTAGGATTAGTTTTTGCTGACCATTGCTGTGTTACAATGCTTCATGATTAGAATGCAGGATGAAGTGATTAGGGCTTAAATAATGACTCCAATGATCTAGAGCTCTAACAATTGCATTAAACTCTTTATCATAAGTGGAATAATTTAATCTGGCCCCATTCAATTTTTCGCTGAAATAAGAAATTGGCCTTTTACCCTGCACCAGGACTTCGCCAATCCCTACATTGCTTGCATCTGTTTCAACTTCAAAAGGCTTTGTGAAATCAGGCAGTGCAAGAATAGGAGTGTGGCATAACATATCCTTGATTTTTTCGAAGGCCCTCTGCGCCTCTTTGGTCCACTCAAACTTCTTATCTTTTTTCATGCATTCAGTCATAGGAGCAACAATGGATGAGAAATTTTTGAAAAACCTTCTGTAGAAGGAAGGCAAACCATGGAAAGATTTCACTTCAGTCACGTTTGTAGGTGTTAGCCATGATTTAATAGCGTCAACTTTGGATTGATCAACTGAAACCCCATCTTTTGACACCACATAACCCAAAAACGTCACACTTTGCACCATAAAATAACACTTTTCCAATTTACCATACATTTTTTGTTGTCTCAAAGTTTCAAAAACCTGTCTTAGATGCTGTAGATGATCTCCATTGTTTCTGCTATAAATCCGAATATCATCTAAGTACAGAACAACAAACTTACCCAAATATGGATTCAAAACTTCGTTTATGAATCTCATAAACGTGCTAGGAGCGTTGGTGAGTCCAAAAGGCATGACTAATGATCTATATCTTATGTCCAAACTAAGGGCTTAAACTTAAAATTGATTGATTTTAAAAGAACTTCATAAATTGGAACACTCACAATTAACGAAACTCACAAACTTAGGTTAGGTTGGAACACTCAACAATCTACCAATTCTAAGGTTGTTTTAACCTTTGTGAGAACACTCAATCACAAATCCTAAAATTATGGTGAATATTTTGAAGCTTTTAACTCTCAAAACACTCGAATTCCTTTTGTAATTTTGTATGAAACTCTCACACAAAAGTAACGAATAACAAATATGAACAATAATCAAAATCTAAATTTTATTGAGTAAAACATGGGTATTTATATTACAAATACCTTAGGACTCCTAAACAACCTTGGATAAACTCCCTAAATTATTTAGGAAGTAAAACAACTCCTAAACAACTCAAAACACACGCATAAACACAAGAAATTCGGCTCTCACAAGATAAACATACAACAAGATAAGTATGCGACCTCATCATTGCAAGTTGATCTTATCTTGCCTAACAAACTCTAACAAACTACCTAATCAAGAAAATACCCTAACAAATTATCTAAATAACTAATTAACAAGATAATCATCAGATTTTAAGCTAAAAATCACAAAATATCTTGCTCCCCAAGAACTTGGAAAAATTGCCAAAAATACGCTACACTTGCTTCGCCATTTTTGCGCAATTTTCAAGATACTTCAAGAAATATTTCAAGATCCAATCTTTTAATCAAGAAACCTTCAAGAATTTGTTCACCATGCATTTTAGCATAATTATGATGATTAAGACTCCACAGGAAATAAAAGACTCAATGCCAAATATGAGAAAACTCTAGCAAATGCAATGGGAAAAACCCATAGGGAAAAACACATAAGCATCCCCATAACCAACCTTCCTTTCCAAATGGCGTAGGCAAAAACCATCTTGTTCCCCATAATCAACCTTCCTTTCCGAATGGCGTGGGGCTTTATTCAAGCATGAGTGTTATGCAACAATGACCATGAGCTAATCCAAAGCTATGTAACCCAAATGGACGAACCCCTTGAATCTCAGAAAGACTTAGAATGGTTTTAGGAACCCCATGCAAACGAACAGCCTCTCTAAAATATAAAGAAGCCACACCTATAGCATCCTCAGTTTTGTGACAAGAAATAAAGTGCGCCATCTTTGAAAACCTATCAACCAGAACCATGATTGAATCCTTGCCCCTTTGCGTCTTTTGCAAAGCAACAATAAAGTCCATGCTCACATCTTCCCAAGGCCTTTTCTGGAACTGGTAGTGGAGTGTATATAATCCTTTATGAAACGTGCTTTTTGATCATTGACAAGTACCACAACGAGCTAGTAGAAGTATTTGGCCAGTAGAAGTATTCTTGTAACAACTCAACTGTTTTGTTGATGCCAAAAGGTCCTACAAGACCCCCACCATGAGCTTCACGAACCAACAACTCATTTATAGCGCACTTAGGGATACAAAGCTTGTTGCTTTTGAATAGAAAACCATCAACCAAGTTGTAATGACCAATTGCTTCTTGCGTGCATTGCCTATATATGTCACCAAAATCCTTATCTTGATCATAATACACCTTGATGATTTCGAATCCCAACACTCTTAAATCAACCATTGCTATCAAATTGTGTTTTCTAGAAAGTGCATCCGCAACTACATTAGCCTTTCCAGCCTTGTATTTCGCAACAAAGTTGAAAGATTCAAGAAACTCCACCCACTTAGCATGTCTAGCATTAAGTTTTTGTTGACTATTGATATGTCTCAATGAATCATGGTCAGAATGTAACACAAAATCTTGTGGTCTTAGATAATGGCTCCAATGATCCAATGCTTTAATCATGGCATAGAACTCCTTATCATAAGTAGAGTAATTCAATTTTCCTCCCCCTAACTTCTCACTAAAGTAGGAAATTCGCCTCCCTCCTTGAATAAGAACCGCATCAATCCTTGTACCACTTGCATCACACTCAACTTCAAAAGGCTTAGTGAAATCAGGAAGTGCTAGAATCAGAGTATTGCACATCTTTTCCTTTACTAAATCAAACGCTTGTTGAGCTTGCTTGGTCCACTCAAACTAGCCTTGTTTCATGCATTCAGTTATAGGACTCATAATAGTGCTAAAATTACGAATAAATCTCCTATAAAACGAAGCTAAACCATGAAAAGATCTCACTTGAGTAACTGTTGTAGGAATAGGCCATGATGCAATAGCTTCAACTTTTGATGTGAATTTGGTTGTAAGTGATATATCCTACGATACACCAAAAGTGGATGAGTCAATCAACCTATTAATAAATCCTATTGGATTTGATAAGGATAAATCACAGGTTTGGGATACAATGATAATGTTTAACACTAACACTATGGAGACATGTAGTGGTGGTGTGATGTGAATTTTGTTATAAACAAACGCCACTCACACAAAGGAAACTTAGACTTCAAATTTGATAAAGCAACGCAACTCCACAAATTGCGAACTTCTAAGCAATAATTGGTAGAATTTGATTAAAGCAAAGCACCCTCACATCCTAAGAACTATCCTCACGTGAGATAAGCAAAAGCACCACTCACTCAATCGAATTTCTCACAAGAACTCTCAAAAATTGTTTTCACTTTCGTGAACAAAGAAAACCGGAAAACTTATGTTTTTTCAATCAAGCTAATCGAATTTTATTGATGTATTTTTACATCCTATTTATAGCTAAACATGCACACAATATTTCAGAATCCTAAACACATCCTAACTACCTTAGATATATGGTATAACAAACTAAGAGTGAGGATCCCAAGAAAATCTTAACAAAACCGGCTACAATATCTTGCACCATATATTTTGTCAATCTGGATTTCTATCGAAACTTAGATATTGTTGGCAAATCAAATCTAGCCACCATATATCCGAATAACAACCCTAGGTTGACCAAGTCAAACAACACAAACAAAATTCCGCGTTGACAAAAACGCTTGCCCACAAGTTCAAAAATCTTTCAAAAATCCCCGCCTATTGCATTGCTTATCTCTCGTTAATTGCGGACTTCCCGTTTAAGTTCAGACTTCATATTGCATCTTATCCAACCTCTTTGCTTCCAGCTGTTCGGGGCTAACTGCCATACTACCTGATATAAAAAACCATTGCCAAACTCCCTCATCCCGTGCTCACTACCAGGTTGCTTTCATTTTTACGTCCTTACGGACTAGTTAGAGTCCCAGAGTACCCCGCCCCTCGAAGGCCACTTATCCCTCAATGCTGCAAACAAAGCTCAACATCTAATACTCAACTATACTTTCTTTACAATTAGACTACGTGAATAAGCTTGTGCATGTCCCATGCACACGTAAAATCCACCCTAGCCAACCCAAGAAGCCTTGTGTCTCCATAGGCCACTAACTCCCCCCCAAGGGTTGCTTCTTGTTTCCCACCTTCATCAAACCCAAACCCTCGAGTTTTGCTCATTGCTATCGTATCATCCCCCTTCTTGGCAAAAGGTTTGTCCTCAAACCTGAAGTGTTCATCAGGAACATAAGGAGCTAATCACCATGTTGAAGTAGCATGGACTCCCTATTCTCCTGGTAATATTCCAATTTGTAAGCATTTATCCCCACTTTACTTATATTTTAAATTTACGTCCATCACAAACGAGGATAAGTTTATTCTTCTCTTGATTTGGAATCTTTCCTTCCTCAAGTGTAACCAAACCACAATCCGCTTCTTCTTTGTATACATGTTGTGCATTTACTGTTTGTTTGCTCGTGGCCTTGTAATATCATACTGTCTCAATTCGAGCCCTTACTTCTCATAAGTTTTTTGCATATACCAAACCTTACGTCCTTGGCATCTTTGTGTACCAACTCCCCTTTAGGAAACTTACAAAATCAATTGTAACGTTAGGATTAACGCCATAAAACAATCTCGAAGGTGAGTGCTTAGTAGCATAGTAGGTGACTATTTATAAGACAAATTCGCATGAGTGGGACGTGAATTTTGTTATACAAAAAACGCCACGCATCACAAAGGGAACTTAGACTTCAAACTTTGATAAAGCCACCACACAATCTGAAACTTCTAAGCTAATACATTAGTACGATTTTGATTCAAAGCACGCACTTGGCCTCAAATCCAATGACACTTCCTCACGAAACTTCCCATCCCCGACACCGCACCTAAAGTCCCGAGCTCCTCAATCGATTTCTCACAAGAACACTCTCAATTACTGTCTTTACTTACTGCGTGAAACAATTAAAACCGGAAAACAAAGTGTTTTTCAATGATCTAATCTGAATTTTATTGATGTACTTTACTCCTATTTATAGGCTAAACATAATCACATAATATTCAGAATCTAAACATATCCTAACTACTTAGATATATGGTATAAAAACTAAGATTAGGATAACAAGAAAATCTTACAAACCGGGTACATATCTTGCACCATATTTTTGTACATCTTGATTTTAGTCTAAACTTAGATATTTTGCAAATCAAATCTAACCACTATTCCGAATAACAACCCAGGTTGACCAAGTCAACAACTGACAAAATCCGCGTTGACAACTTGCCCACAACTTCAAAATCTTCCAAAAATCCCGCCATATGCATTGCGTTGATTCTCTGTGTTATTTTTGTTGGACTTCGATTTCCAAGAACTCAAGAAACTCTTCAAGATCAATCTTTATTTCAACGAAACCTCCATTTTTGTGTTTCTCATGCTTGATTCCATCACCTTGACTCATAACTAATCAAGAAAATAACAAAACACCATATGGTAAAACCCTATCAATGACGTGGGAAAAACCCTCTAGCTCACACTTCTAACTACTAACTATACTATGCTTTACATTTCGTGAATAAGCTTGGCATGTCACATGCCACTAGAAATCCACCCTAGCCAACCCAAGAGCCTGTGTCTCCATAAGCCACACTAACTCCCCCAGGTTGTTCTTGTTTTCCACCTTCAATCAAACCCAAACCCTCGAAGTTGTGCTCATTGATATGCGTACATCCTCCTCTTCTTCAAAAGAGTTTGTCCTCAACACTCGAAGTTGTGTCATCAGGAACATAAGGAGCTAAATCACCAATGTAAAAGTATCATGGACTCCATATTCTCCTGGTATTCCATTTGTAAGCATTATCCCCCACTTACTTATTATGATTTAAACGTGCCCATCACAACGAGCATAAGTTTATTCTTCCTTTGATTTGGAAATCTTTCCTTCCTCAAGTGTAACCAAACCAAATCCCCTTCTTTGTAGACATGTGTGATTTATGTTTGTTTTTGCTCGTGCCTTGTAATACATTACCTTCTCAATTCGAGCCTATACTTCTGGAGAAGTTTTTGCATATACTCACCTTAGTCTTGGCATCTTTTTGTACCAACTCCCCTTTAGGAATACTACAAAGTCATTGGTAAACTTAGGGATTAATGCCAAGACAATCTGAAAGTGAGTGCTTAGAGAATAAGTAGGTGACCTATTATAATCAAATTCAGGGCATGAGCAAGCTTCAAATCCCAATCCTTTTTGTCGTTTACTACAACAACCAACATACAGAAACCCCTAGTGTCGATTAGTGACTTATTGTTTTCCCATTGTTTGAGGTGATGATAAGATGTTCTAAACAATAGTTTCGTACTATAAGCTCCAAAGTTGACTTTCCAAAAGTAACTCATGAATTTGTGTCTCTATCACTTACAATCGTCTTTGAGAGAATACCCCCATGCTAACCTATGATGTCTTCTAAAATAAAATCAGCCACATCATAGCACGTCGGTCTGTGACATGGTGTTAAAAAAATGAGTCCATCTTGAAAATTACACTACTACCCATGATAATGTGCATCCTTTTCTCCCCAGTCGGTCGCTTGGTAAACCCTACAATAAAATCATAGAAACATCTCCCCAAGGTCCCTCTGGCACTGGCAATGGAGATAAAAACCTGAGAAACCTTCGCCTTTGCCTTTTGACAGTAGCACCATTGAGCAATTATGGCACTCAACATCAACAATCATTTTGGCCAATAAAAATGTTCTTGCAACATGGTTAGTGTCTTTGTATGCAAAATGTCCACAAGTCACCTCCCCCATGAGCTCCCTTACGAACACCTCTAATATAGACCACACTAGGTATGCACAAATAGATTACCTGCCTTTAAAACAAAAACCCATCATGAGCACATAGGAACTCATAGACACCCTTCGAAGTGGCGCCATTATTGGTCAATCCAAGTCTCCATCTGGCTCGTAAATTGAGTTATCAACTCTAATCCCAAGAACTTAAAGTTCAAAACACCAAGCAAAGTATACCTTTCTGACGAAAGCATCGCAACAACATTTAGACTCCCCGTTAGTATTTTGAAGAGAAGTGAAAGATTGCAAAATTCAACCCATTAGCATGTCTTGGTTTCAATTTTGTTTTGCCCATTAATGTGCTGTCAAAGCTTCATGATCAAATGTAAATGAAGTGTTAGCGCTGTAGATAATGACTCCAATGATCCAAAGCTCTAATAATGGCATAAGAACTCCTTGCACTAGCTTAAAGAGTCAATTTGCACCATTCAACTTTCTCACTAAGTAAGCAATTGGCCTCTTCCTGGACTAAAACAGCACCAATTCCAACCCCACTTGCAACCTTCTACTTTCAAAGGGTTTTAGAGAAATCGGTAGTAAGCTAGTAGGTGTGTTACAAAGCAACTTTCTTAACTCAATTCAAAAAGCTTCTTGTTGCCCTTAGTCCCACTCAAACTTAGGCTATCCTTCTTAATGCCTCGGTATCGGAGCAACAACAGATGAAAAAATCTTCACAACCTCCTATTAAAACGAGCTAACACCATGAAAAAGCACGTACTTCTGTCACGGCTTTTGGTGTTGGCCCATGATTTATATACTTCCACTTTAGATGGATGGACAAAGAAACCCCATCTTGGACACAATATACCCCCAAAAACGTCACACTTGTACCATGTAACATAACCACTTTTCGAGCTTAGCATAGTCAGCTGTTTGTCTTCTGCCAGTAATGTCTCCAAACACACTTCTTAAGATGGCTTAGATGATCTTACATCTTCTTGCTATAACAGAAAATATCATCTAAATATACACTACAAACTTACCAATGTATGGCTTTAAGAACCTCATTCATCAACATATAAATGTACTATGTGCATTAGTTACCCAAAAAGGCATGACTACCATTCATAAAGCCCTAAGCTTTGGTTTAGAACCTGTTTCACATTCAGCACCCTTCCTTATTCTTCAATCTGATGGTATCCACTCCTAAACAATCTATTGATTGCACACTAATTGAGAACCACTGTGAATTCATCTAGCAAATACCAATCCTAGATAGGTAAACCTATACTTGAACGGTTTATATTGTTAACCTTG
>PYUH01000159.1:563995-585381 GCA_016808085.1 Suaeda aralocaspica | reverse complement strand
AGGACCACAAAGGGCCGTTTTGTGGCTGGTCTAGATGACAACGTAAGGGAGAAGGTCGAATTACAACCTATTTGGACCTTTGATGAGTTTTGTAGAGTGGCTGCAAGGGTGAAAAGAAGTAGCACGTAAGCCAAAAGCTACTCAGAATAGATTCCTACACTGAGAAACGTTGATACCTTCCTCAAAAATTAAACTGTGAGTAAGGTTACTAACACACCCTTCATCAAGGATAAGAGCTCAACTTAAAGCCTCAAAGTAGTGATCCACGCATTATTTGTTTTAAGTGTAAAGGGCAAGGTAACATTCAAAGAGATTGTCCTCATGCTAGGGTCACAACAACCGAAATTGGGTACATAAAGAAAAACCTTGAAGAAGAGGAGGAGGTGTATGAGGATAGGGGAGAGGAAGATTATGCCAAATATGAAAATGGAGGAAGAAACGGAGGAAGTTCAACCAGAAACACAAGGCCAATCTGGTTTTGCGTAGGGTGTTGCAATCCAAAGTGCACACCGTTGAGAGTCAAGAGACAAATTTTTCTCACAAGGTGTAATTTCAAGGCAAGCTTTGTGATGTAATCATAGACACTGGGAGTTGCACAAATTAGTCTCTACATTGTTGGTGGAAAAGCTCGCAATTCCTACAAAGGTACATCTCCCACCATATAAACTACAATTGGCTTAGCAACACAAGCGATGTTAAGGTCAAACAAACAAGCTTTGATGCGTTTAAAATGGTAAATTTGAGGATCAAGTACTTTGTGATGTTTGCCTATGGATGCTTGTCATATACTATTGGGTAGACCTTGGCATATGACCGTTTTGTGAGTTTAATGGGCGAACAATGTCTACATGTGCTTAGAATACCAATGAGAAATCGTATGCATTAAAACCTTTGATGATTTCCAAACTAGTTAAACATGAGTAACTCTAAGAGTATTTTGTAATTGGTGGAACGGAGATGAAAGAGAGATCAAACAAGCTCTATGTCTATATGTGTTAGCCAGGAGGTGAAGGATGAAGCCCCAGAGACTTCCTAGGGTTTTGCATCCCATGTTGAATGAGTTTTCAGATGGTGTTCCTAATGAGTGCACCCGGGTTACCACCAATACGTGGGATTGAGCATCCAATGATCTTTCTCCTGGGTCTCAAATTCCCAACAAACCTGCAATAGATGTAATCCAGAGGAAACCTAAGGAGTACAAAGGCAGATGAGGAATTATAATGGAGAGGGGGTAGTGAGAAGAGTATGATCCATGTACTGTGCCTACATTGATAGTACTAAGAAGATGGAACTTGGAGAATGTGTATTGATTCAAGGGCGTTAACATATAACCGTCAAGTTATAGGTTCCTATACCTAGATTGGACGATTTATAGATGATTACATGGTCTCAATTATTTTCGAAAATTGATTTAAGAAGTGGTATCATCAATTACGAATGAAAGAAGGTGATGAGTGGAAAACAGGTTTTAAACAAAACTAGGGCTTTATGAATGGTTAGTCATGCCTTTTGGTTTAACTAATGCACCTAGTACGTTTATGAGGTTGATGAACGAAGTTTTAAAGCCATCATTGGTAAATTTAGTGGGTTGTTATTTAGATGATATCTTGGTTATAGCAAGAGTGTTAATATCATCTAATTCATTTAAGGAGTGTGTTTGGACATTACGGAACAAAAGCTCTATGCTAAGCTTGAAAAGTGTTATATGGTGACCAAGTGTAACGTTTTAAGGTATAGTATCCAAAGATGGGGTTTCTGTTGATCCATCTAAATAGAAGCTATAAAATCATGGCCAACACCTAAAAGTGTGACAGAGGTACGTGCTTCATGGGTTAGCCTCGTTTTATAGGAGGTTTTGTGAAGAATTTTTCATCTGTTGTTGCTCCTATGACCGAATGTCTAAGAAGGATAAACCAAAGTTTGAGTGGACTAAGGGGGCACAAGAAGCTTTTGACTTGATTAAGAAGTTGCTTTGTAACACACCCATACTAGCCTTACCAGATTTTTTTAAACCATTTGAGGTAGAGACGGATGCAAGTGGGGTAGGAATTGGTGCTGTTCTAGTACAAGGAAAGAGGCCAATTGCGTATTTTGGTGACAAATTGAATGGTGCTAAATTGAACTATTCTACGTATGACAAGGAATTCTATGCCATTATTAGAGCTTTGGATCATTGGAGTCATTATTTAAGGCCTAATCACTTCATACTACACTCTGATCATGAAGCTTTGAAGCACATCAATGGTCAACAAAAATTGAATCCAAGACATGCTAAATGGGTTGAATTTTTGCAATCATTTCACTTTTCTTCAAAATACAAAACGGGAAAGTCTAATGTTGTTGCTGATGCTTTGTCAAGAAGGTATACTTTGCTTGGTGTTTTGAACTTCAAATTACTTGGTTTAGAGTTGATAATCCAGTTTTACGAGCAAGATGGAGACTTTGGGCCAATAATGGCGCAACTTTCAAAGGGTTCTATGAGTTCCTATGTGTTACATGATGGGTTTTTGTTCAAAGGCAATCTATTGTGCATACCTAAGTGTTCTATACGTGAATTATCAGTAAGGGAGGCGCATGGAGGAGGCATTGCTGGACATTTTGGAATTACAAAGACACTAGCCATGTTGCAAGAACATTTCTATTGGCCAAAGATGATTGTTGATGTTGAAGCTATAATTGCTCAATGTGCTACTTGTCAAAAGGCAAAGGCGGCCTTCCATCAAGGCTACTACACTCCATTGCCAGTGCCAGAGGGACCTTGGGAGGATGTTTCTATGGATTTCATTGTAGGGTTACCAAGGACAGCAAGAGGCAAGGATGCAATTATGGTAGTGGTTGATAGGTTTTCAAAGATGGCTCACTTCACACCATGTCACAAGACCGACGATGCTATGAATGTAGCTGACTTGTATTTTCGAGACATAATAAGGTTACATGGGGTTCCAAAAACCATTGTAAGTGACAGAGACACAAAGTTCATGAGCTACTTTTGGAAGTCACTTTGGAGATTGATAGGTACGAAACTTTTGTTTAGCACATCTTATCATCCTCAAACAGATGGCCAAACAGAGGTAACCAATCGTACACTAGGGGTTCTTTTGCGTGGTTTGGTTAGTAAGACACAAAAAGATTGGGATTTGAAACTTGCCCATGCTGAGTTTGCTTACAATAGATCACCTACTTATGCTACTAAACACTCACCTTTCGAAATTGTCTATGGAATCAACCCTAAATTACCAATTGACTTTGTAAGTATTCCTAAAGGGGAGTTGGTACACAAGGATGCCAAGACAAAGGTTGATTACATGCAAAAGCTTCACGCAGAAGTAAGGGCTAGAATTGAAAAGGTAAATGATATTTACAAGGCAAGAGCAAACAAACACAAATCACAACATGTTTACAAGGAAGGGGATTTGGTTTGGCTACATTTGAGAAAAGAAAGGTTCCCAAATCAACGGAAGAATAAGCTTATGCCTCGGTGTGATGGACCGTTCAAAATCATAAGTAAGGTGGGGGACAATGCATACAAATTAGAATTGCCAGGAGAATATGGAGTTCATGCTACTTTCAACATTGGTGATTTAGCTCCTTATGTTCCTGATGACCAACTTCGAGGTTTGAGGACAAACTCTTCTGAAGAAGAGGAGGATGATACGAATATCAATGAGCAAAACTTCGAGGGTTTGATAGAAGGTGCAAAACAAGATGCAACCATGGGAGAGCTAGTGGCTTATGGAGACACAAGACTCTTAGGGTTGGCTAGGGTGAATTTTTACGTGTGCATGGTGACATGCACAAGTCTCCTCACGTAAAAATCAAGCAAGCATAATTAGTAGTTTAGGAGTGTTGAGCTATATGGGTTTTCTTCCCACTTCATTTGATAGGGTTTTACCATATGGTGTTTTGTGATTTTCTTATTTAGTTTATGAGTCATGGTTGATGGAATCAAACATGGGAAACACAAGATTGAAGGTTTCTTGAAATAAAGATCGAAGCTCAAAGGGTTTCTTGAAGTTCTTGAAAATGGAAGTCCATCAAAAATCAAAGGAAACTATAGTAGGTTATATGGCGGGATTTTTGAAAGATTTTGAAGGATTTGGGCAACATTGTCAACGGTGTTTTCCGTGTTGTTTGACTTGGTCAACTTTAGTTAGTTAGTTGAAAATATTGTCCTTAGATTTGTTTCTCAAAATATCTAAGATTTAGGCTAGAAAATCAGATTACAAGTATATGGCGCAATATTGTATCCGGTTTCATGAAGATTATCTTGTTATCCTAATCTTAGTTTGTTATACCATAAATCTAGGGTAGTTAGGATTTTTTTAGGATATTCACATATTGTGTGATATGTTTAGCTATAAATAGGATGTAAAATACACCAAAAAATTCAGATTAGATTGATTGAAAAAACATTGTTTCCGGTTTATTGTTTCACGTAAGTAAACAGAAATTTGTGAGGATTCTGGTGAAGAATTCGACGAGTGAGTGGTGCTTTGGAGCTTTATCTCACGTGAGGATAGTTTCTAGGATTTGAGGGTGCTTTGCTTTAATCAAATTCTATCAATTATTCGCCTTAGGACTTCGAATTTGTGGTGCGTGGCTTTATCAAATTTGTGTTCTAAGTTTACCTTGTGTGAGTGGCGTTTGTTTATAACAAAATTCACATCAACTTTCTTTGGTTTTTTTCCAGAAGAGCTCGGTGTTGCAGAAGTTTGTGATGTTTGTGGTGGTTGATTTGCTTTGGCATTAGTATGCTGAGGAGTGTAGGGTGTTTTACCAGTGGTAGGCACAAAATTTCATGTGGTGTCCCCTTTGATATGCTATGCTTTTCCACTTTTAAAGCCAACTTGCTGAGATCATCAAATTATGATATTGAGCTAGATCGAGTTCTTTATCAATATTTTTGTTCAAATCCCTTCAAAAATCTCGCCATTTTCATGTGTTCCCTTTCCTCTAAATCACAAAGCAAAGATAACCTTTCAAACTCTGCAATATAATAACGCACACTCATAGTGCCTTGATATAGAGAAGTCAACTTGACATAATTTTGCTGATCAAAATCAAAAGGTACATGTTTGTCACGCAATTTCTTTTTGAGGTGAGACCAGGAAAGTATTTTGGCTTTATTTTGGCGTTTTCTTTTGGCTTTAATGCCCTCATACCACAATCCTGCAGCTTTTGTCAATCTGATATAAGCAATCTTAAAGGTCTTTCTATCATCAAAACCTTTATATTCAACAATCTTTTCCACTTGGCGTTCCTATTCAAGATAGTCATTTGGGGAACCTTGGCCTGTGAACTCATCTAGTTTAATGCCACGATCATCAGGCTTTTGCTTGTCTTTTGAACGTCTTTTAGGGGAGTCAGAAGAAGAAGACGAGTGTGAATCTGCTTCATCATCATCATCACCACGAAAATAGTGTATGGATTGAGGATCAAGTTTTCGTTGGAATTGTTGAGCCAAAACATCAATTCGAACAGTATCTTGCTGTTGTCTCACGTCCATAGCCTCTAGTTTTGTCATCATGTCTTGATAAGTGTTGTCAAATTTGGATCTCCCATGTTGGATCGAAAAAAACCTTGAAATCTGATTCCAAATTGATGTGGATTTTTAGTAGTATTCGCAAATACAACCTCAAATTCACGTGTTGTTTAAATCAAACTCTCCGCTCCTGGATTATTTAATTGAAGGCTAATTAATTAATACACTCCCGTAATTAATTAACTAGGATCTACATTTGTTTATCACTCTTGACTCACAAATTTATGATGAAAATTCGAACAAAAACTCCTGCGCAAGTTTCCGTGAAATTCAACGAAGTGAACTTTTATTTTCAGTGAGAAAAACTTAATTAATTACATCCTATTGTTGAGATTATTTATAGGTATAATCAACAACAAAATCCTAACTAGAATCTACAAAAGAATCACGCATAAACTAGGGAAATAAATCCTACTTGTGCAACTTGCTCAATAAACTAAAGATAAGATTGCCACATCATCATGCAACTTGCACTTTGATCTTATCTTTCCTAACAAACTCTAACTAACTAACTAAATAAGAAATTATCCTAACAACTTGACTAAATAATTAATAAATAAGATAATCAACAGAAATTACAATAAAAATTATGAAAATATCTTGGTGCCCAAGATTGCCAAAATTCACGCAAATTCTCGCCACAAAGAGCCATCAATTTTTGCGCAACTTCCAAGATTCTTCAAGAACTTCAAGAAATGCTTCAAGATTCAATTTTTTAATCAAGAAACCTTCAAGAAACCATTCTTCATGTATTTTAGCATATTTATGATGATCAAGACTCCACAAGAACTAATAATAATATTGTCCAAAATGAGAAAACCCTATCAAGTGAAATGGGAAAAAACTCATGGACCAAACCAACTTGTTCCCTGTAACCTACATGTGTTTCCATCCTGTGAAATCATTAGTTATAGTTATTATCACTTAAATTAACTAATGGCTCACTCTACCAGTGACAAAAATATTAATGATCATCATCCATAGTGTTGGCTAGGAAGCCATCACCAGTGTCAGTGCTTACCACATTGTTTACCATTGTCACTCAAACCTGTGATTTATCCTTGTCAAACCCAGTAGGATTTATTAATAGATTGATTGGTTCATCCACTATTGGTGTATTATAGGATATTTCATTAGGACCTAAATTCACATCATTGACACATTTAATTTAAAGGATGTAAAATATAGAGTAAGTTGTTCAAGGTGTGGATGCGTCACATTCAGGATGCATTTGATATGAACAACGTAGTCTATATTATGCCAATTATGCTTTAATTTGTTCTTGATTGCCATGTTGATTAACTCAACTTGATGAGTTCGTTCACTTGTAATTGTTTAAGCAAGATATGAAAAGCAGAGAGAGAATGTACAATTTGAAGATGAAATGAATTTCATTTTAGTGATAGTTGAGATTAGTACATAGATGATACTTAGCAGCATAAGTCTCAAACTCGAAGAAAAGAAAAGGGAGAAATTAAACTAGGGAAGTGAATGAAGTTCTAGTATTGTTCCAAATCATGTTTCTTATATGTATGCGTCTACATCGTCTTGAATAATGTCCTTCGAATTTTCATGAGCTTGCATTTGAAGAATTTTAAATAATAACCATGGGCTTATATTTCAGTCCAAACTATAGACCTTGGGTCTATTGATCAATAGATTCTAAATCAAACGTTTAGGAGTAGGTTGAACCATGGGCTTATAATTTAGACACTTAGAACGATATATTTGATGCAAAGGTGGGATTGAGTCTTTAGAAAAAAGTAGTGGCCAGNGTTTAGAAAAAAGTAGTAATATAGCACATATTATCACTTTCTAAAGCAAACAAATTTTCTTTTGTTTACATTAGGCATTTTTTCATCATTTTGTATGCCAATAATATGTAGCAACCCTTGCAATTTCATATTATAATGATTGCACTTACAAGAATGTGTCCATTCAGTATGTGTTAATGGCTAAATGTTGAAAAAAAACCAAAGTGGGTTGGGTTTTTATTGAACTATAACGGGCTCTAAAATAACTTAAAATCCTTTTAGTTGGGGTTAATTATGATTTAATTGTGTATAAGTAATTTTAAATAAATACTACATATTCATCAAAACTATTCAAATACATGACTTTTTAGCGCAAAAGAAAGTTCTAGCGCTAGCTTTGTAGCGTGACAAAAGAAGTAGCGCTAGCAAGGTAGCGTTATTAAACTTGTGACGCTAACAGTGTAGCGCAATTAGAAGAGTTGCGCTGTTTCTGTAGCATTGTAGAGTTAGTTTCGCTACAAGTTTCTATTGATTTTTGCTAAGTCATCATTGATGTGGTATATACTCCTAGAGGTGTCTCTTCAGATGATTACGTGGAGAGAGGACTTGTGGACTACACGTTAGATGGACAGATGTGGACTTGTTCACTCCTCGATATGCGTACCTCGGATTCCTGCAAAACAAGGGAACAAAATCCTTGTAGGATTTTTTCCCCTCCGATGCTTAAGTAAGTATTTGTATGAGGGTTGAGGCAAATTAACAATAATTAAGAACTTTAGTAATCTTGAGAGGGAAACTAGTGAGAGAAATTCTCTTAGTATGACGTAAAAATGAATGAATGTTGAATGCCCCCAAAATGATGATTTTGAGGAGTATTTATAGCCTCTAGGTTTGGAGGCTAACGAATAAGAGCATGACATTTGTCATTGTCTGATTCGTTAATAATTGATCAAGCCTCATGGGCTTCATATTTAAGCCTTCAAGGCCCAACTTCTTATTTTAGGCCTACATTATAACCTCAAATAAGATTGTGACAAGTGGCGGAGGTTGCTTTCCTGTTAACTTTTGTTGTGGACACGTGGCCCAATCTTTCAACTACACGTGGCCGTGTGGAGCCCACCTTGGTGGTCCAGTCATTGCCAAGTGTCAGTGCCACTGGGTCTTTTAGAGAACACGTGGTCCAGCTACTTGATGACACGTGGCTATATCAAGGCTTGCCACATCAATTGCCCCTCAGATGGGCTTGTGGATCCATAATCCACTACTCATCTGATTAGGATAAGTTGGGCTTTCTTAAGGCCCAACTCCGTTTGAATTTCTGAGACTTTAAAGTGGGAAGCGAAGAGTTTTGAGTTTTCCCCCCTTTTTACTCTCTCCTCTCCTTTAAATAGAAGTCATGGTTAAAAAAAAAACTCACAGCTTACTATTCATAACATTTATTTTTAGAGAGAGAAACTTAAGAAAGTAGAGAGAAATCTTTGAGAGGCGATTTCTGGTGACTTCGAGTGATTTCAGGCGACTCTACAAACGTAATTTTCCGGCGGTGAATAGTGTCTTTATCTCTCCTTAGGACTTCCGAACTCAGGTAATATTTTACCTGATCCGTTTCTCATTGTTTTTCATTTTCTTTGTTTAGTCTATTCTTATAGTCATGTCTTATAGTTCATCTTCACCTCATAATGCACATAACCCCATTCAAATAGTTCCCTGTAATTATCCGGTAGAAAGAGGCCAGGGTTCATCACCTGGCTCTCAATATTCGGTTGCCCCAAGTTTTCTTCCTTCATTGGGGTCACCAACTCTCCCTGATCTTCCTGTGCAGGGTGATATGGCTAGGACAAAACAAACAGCCATTAAATATCTTGTTGACAAAAGACCCCAGAAGACTCCATCGAAGGTGTTGAGTGTTCTTCTCACGAGGCCGGATCCTCGAGTTCAGCTGACCAGTCCATTGAAGAGGCAGTTGTTCCTCTTCGTGGAGTTCCTCCCCCTCCCACACCTGAAACATGTCAGGTGAGATGGGAAGCCATTAAGGACATTAACATTGTTCGGTATGGTAATTCCTTCATAAATCACAAAGACTTCCAACTGGTCCTCCCTAAAAAGGGGGACACTCTTCTTAATGCACCAGAAGGGTGCTTTGGTATCTACATGTCTATGATTGACATGGGAGTTTCCATTCCTTTCTTTTCTTTCTTCCTTAATCTTCTCAAACGCTATGATTTGGGGTTATGTCAATTAACCCTGAATGCCTGGCACCATATAGTTACATATGCTGCCACTTGTAAATTAAATAACTTGAAACCTTCTTCTGCTGCCTTTGTACATATGCATAGATTAACCAAAGCAGCTGGATGTAAACACGGCTGGTTTACATTAGCTAATACCGAAGACTATATAACAGCCATAGAAAAACCAATAAGGCTATGTGTTGGAGGGGGGACTTTGTATTCATCAAGCATGGTGACCCCGAATATGTTGCCCGTTTGACAAAATGGAATGAGAGTCCCAAGTATAAGGGCAAAGTGTCTAACCCTCCCAAATTGACTGATTCTGACTTAGCCATTTTAGACCTCTTTAAAAAGACTTCTAAGACATATAAGGGTATGTCCTATGAGATCCCATCTTCATGGATTCCCTTTAAATATCTCTTCACTGATCAGAAGTTTTTAGAGGCTTGTGGGTTAGTCCATGGAGCCGATTATGGTAGGTCTCTCTCCTTTTTCTTAATGAAACATTTCAGTTGACATGATACTTAACGTTTGATATTTCAATATGCAGCCAAGGCTTTAGACGAGCTTCCAGACGAGAAGAAAGGGCGAATGGATCAGCAAGAATTTCTACGCCGACTTGCCTCGTCAAAGGGTAAAACTCCCCTTCAAAAAAGAGCTTCTACAGAGGTAAGTCTGATTTTCATTCTATTACCGAGACTGCCAAATTTTCTCTTTTTCATATTGAACTCGGCATAACTCCATATATGAACTTAGTGCATGTAAACCTCTCATTAATCAATCATATTGATGAATCAACTTATCAAATTTGACCAACATAAAATTTTCCAAGTTATTCACATTCGGTGTCGATTGGACGCCGGATGTGCCAATTTTAATAAATTAAGCATTAAACTCAGCCTCCATTTAGGTAGACTAGCTGAATTGGTTTAATTCATATTTTGGCACATCCGGTGTTGCCATATGACACCGAATGTGTCAAATGTTATAAGATATTGATTAAACTCGGTCTTTTCTTAAATGACCTAGTTTAATTGTATTAAATAAAATTTTGGCACATCCGATGTCATCACAAGACACCGGGTGTGTCAAATTTCTTTGTTTAAGAAGTAAACGCGGTCTCATTTAGAGACCGGGTTTAATTATATTAAATCAAATTTTGGCACAACCGGTGTCATTACATGACACCGGGTGTGTCAAATTTCTTTGTTTAACAATTAAACTCGGTCTTCCCATAGACGACCTAGTTTGATTGTATTGAGTCATAACTTGGCACATCCGGTGTCATCACATGACACCGGGTGTGTCAAATTTCTTTGTTTAAGAAGTAAACTCGGTCTCATTTAGAGACCGGGTTTAATTATATTGAATCAAATTTTGGCACATCCGGTGTCATTACATAACACCGAGTGTGTCAAATTTCTTTGTTTAAGAATTAAACTCGGTCTTCCCTTAGACGACCTAGTTTAATTGTATTGAGTCATATTTTGGCACACCCGGCGTCATCATTTGACACCGAGTGTGTCACAGTTAACATCTTAATAATTAAACTCGGTCTCCCCTTGGGTGACCTAGTTTAATAAGATTGTTCCATGTTTTGGCACATCCGGTGTCATCATATGACACCGGATGTGTCAAAGTTTAGTAAATAAATTCTCGAACTAGGTCTCCCCTTAGGTGACCTTTTTAATAGGTTTAAATGAAATTTTGGCACATCCAACATCATCGTATGATACCGGATATGTCAAAAATAATAACCCGTCTAATTATACTCAATCTCCCCGTAAGTGACCGAGATAACGAAGTGTAAACTCAAGTTTTAATGAATTAGGGTGAGTTTAATATAAAATTTTTTGTCTTCAAGTACTTTTACTCTTCGTCTTACTTATCCCATAGATAACCAAGTTAACTATCCCTAAATGAGCTTTTAAACTTTTGTTAGTGAAATTTCGAAATTTCACTCCTAATCACCTATACTTTGTTTAGTTTTCAGTCAACAAGGAGTACCCGGCCTTCAGTGCTGGGTAAAGAAAAGAAAGATGACAAGAAAGAAAAAGAAAAGGGGAAAGAAAAAATGAAACCCGTCCCCATGAAGCTCAAAAGAAAAGATAGTTCAACCTCTCCTCTCATCACCAAACCCTCTAAGAAGTCAAATCCATCTGCTTTGATCAGTTATGAGTCTTCAAACTCTCCTTCTCAGCCAACCAACATTACCCCTCAGAAAGGTCAAAAGAAGGATAAATTTGTTCGTTCTTCCCCAACTGTCCCTCCCTTCGAAAATCCCTATGGAACGGAGGACGGACTACTGGCTCCATGGGAGCAAGATGAGGCCAAACGTGCTGGTCTCCCTATTGGTGGAACACAATATGATCCTTCCTTAAAGGACCCCAACAACCTTCCCCCTCCAGACTCGGACCCAGTAGCCGGTATGCAGGAGGCTACTAGAAACAACATGCCTCTTGAGTATGTTGAAGCTGCTATGGCATCAGGTATCAAATTCGTTCGTCATGTAGTTACTACTGTGTCAAGTACTCAGTCTGGAGACTTCATTAGGTCTCCTAGAGATCCTCGTGCCATAACCATTCCCTTTCCAACTACAGATGTTGCTGACTCGGACTGGGACTTCCTTGACGAAGAGTGTGATGTCCCCTCCTCTTCCAAAACCTTTGACTCCAATTATAGAAAGGGAGTCATTAGAGAGATGCTCCGCTACGGAGACAAGGAGTTTAAGGAATCTCTTAAAGGGATTCTGGACGGACAGCTGGGTCCTTGTCTCAACAGCTGCATGGAGGTAAAGTCTCCAACACTTAGAAAAATGGTTGCTCCTTCAAATTTTTTTTTTTTACCTTGTGGTGCTTCTCCTTACAAATCATCTTTCGACTTCAATACCTCCAAAAGATGGTGGCTCAAACGACAAAAAAGAGAGGGCCAAAGCAGCAAAGATGCTCACCATTTGTGAGACTTATCTGAGTGAGCAAGTTCAGAGAATCCAAGCAGAGAATTCTCATGTTGTAAACAAGCTGTCAAGATCACTGGGTGAAGCCAAAGAGAAAAACCTAGTAATGGTAAAAAGGAACTTGGAACTCTGGAATGAATTGGAGGAAGCAAAGAAGGAGATGGACTTTGAGCAGCTGCAGACGGATCAATCCGCAGCGGAGTCTAAGGCCGAGTCAGCTACCAAAAGAATAGCCGAGTTGGAAGAGCAATTGAAGGCTGCCAATGCCAAGGTGGAGGAGGTTGAAAAGAGGAAGGCTGATGAGCTGAACCAAGCCGCACAATTTGCTGTTCAGAAATATCTGGAAGGAGAGGAATCCACCAGACAAAGGATCTCTGAGGCTTGGAAACTCGGTCTGGAAGAGTATGTTCCTTACCAATACTTTGAAAAAAGGTTGGACTATGCTACCCGGGCTCACCTAGCCAAGCTCTGTGGAGACTCTCCCCCTAGTCCTTTCAGCTTCTCAGATGCTGAAGATGAAGATGATGACAAAGGTGATGGTGAAGCAGATGATGGTGGGGATGAAGAGGAGAAGAAGAACGAGAAAGAAGTTGGTGTTGGAGCAGGTACCGCTGTTTCCACCACTGTCGATCAACCAACACCAACTACCCCTTTGAAAACTAACTTCTTTAATTACCAATGTTTTGGCTTGTTTAACACTTTAACAATCTCAATATTTATTGTTGGTTTTATTCCAACTTGNAGACAAGGAGTTTAAGGAATCTCTTAAAGGGATTCTGGACGGACAGCTGGGTCCTTGTCTCAACAGCTGCATGGAGGTAAAGTCTCCAACACTTAGAAAAATGGTTGCTCCTTCAAATTTTTTTTTTTTACCTTGTGGTGCTTCTCCTTACAAATCATCTTTCGACTTCAATACCTCCAAAAGATGGTGGCTCAAACGACAAAAAAGAGAGGGCCAAAGCAGCAAAGATGCTCACCATTTGTGAGACTTATCTGAGTGAGCAAGTTCAGAGAATCCAAGCAGAGAATTCTCATGTTGTAAACAAGCTGTCAAGATCACTGGGTGAAGCCAAAGAGAAAAACCTAGTAATGGTAAAAAGGAACTTGGAACTCTGGAATGAATTGGAGGAAGCAAAGAAGGAGATGGACTTTGAGCAGCTGCAGACGGATCAATCCGCAGCGGAGTCTAAGGCCGAGTCAGCTACCAAAAGAATAGCCGAGTTGGAAGAGCAATTGAAGGCTGCCAATGCCAAGGTGGAGGAGGTTGAAAAGAGGAAGGCTGATGAGCTGAACCAAGCCGCACAATTTGCTGTTCAGAAATATCTGGAAGGAGAGGAATCCACCAGACAAAGGATCTCTGAGGCTTGGAAACTCGGTCTGGAAGAGTATGTTCCTTACCAATACTTTGAAAAAAGGTTGGACTATGCTACCCGGGCTCACCTAGCCAAGCTCTGTGGAGACTCTCCCCCTAGTCCTTTCAGCTTCTCAGATGCTGAAGATGAAGATGATGACAAAGGTGATGGTGAAGCAGATGATGGTGGGGATGAAGAGGAGAAGAAGAACGAGAAAGAAGTTGGTGTTGGAGCAGGTACCGCTGTTTCCACCACTGTCGATCAACCAACACCAACTACCCCTTTGAAAACTAACTTCTTTAATTACCAATGTTTTGGCTTGTTTAACACTTTAACAATCTCAATATTTATTGTTGGTTTTATTCCAACTTGATGTATCATACATTTGTGCCTTCGTGCACTTTTATTTGTTATATTTGATGCCTTTGAATTGCATCACTTATCTTTCTTACTTGGTTTTATTTTCAATGCTTTTACATATCAAACCAACTTGCAGCTTATAGTTGTATGACTCTTATAGATTTTGGGATTTCATGAGACCTTTAACCAATAGTTTTCAAGTGTTATGCTTTAAGGGACTTATACGTTTTTACCTTCTTATAAAAACTTATTGAAGAAATTAACAAGCACCTTTACTTATTTAACTTAGGCACTTATAAACTATATAAGAAGTTTACTATTATGAGTAACATATATGTATGAATACTTTGGATAGTTTACTGCAAGATTCAAACTTATAAGATCCTAGAAATTTCTATAACTCTGAGATTTCATAATTTTGGGATTTTTAGCAAGTTAAGGACTCATATCAAATTCATGAGTGTAACCGAAAGTTTAGTTTTTTCGCTTACTTTCATCTTTTTAACTTAGAAAAACATTACATAGAAATCCAAGCCTTAAAAGACATTAAAATCTAATATACTTAGAAAGTTCCAAGTTTTATCTCATCAGTGTGCTTTAATAATTGACAATTTCATAAAATGTCGTAACTTATCATACTTCACTTATAATTATAATGATTAATCACATTGATTATTGAATCATCTGGTGTCATCGTATGACACCGGATGTTTCAAATGCAAGAAGTAAAGTACTAAACTCGGTCTCCCTTGAGACGACCTAGTTAAATACGATTGACCGAAGTTTTGGCATGTCTGGTGTCACCATATGACACCGGGTGTGTCAAACGTAGACACTAACGCATTAGACCCGGCCCCTTTTTGGCGACCTAGTTTCATCTGCTTGAATCATCTTTTGGCACATTCGGCATCATCGTATAACTGCAGATGCGCCGAATCCAACAAGTTAGATATTGAACTCGGTCCCCCATTAGGCGACCTAGTTTAATAAGTTCAAATCCAATTTTAGCATACTCGGTGTCACCATATAACACCGAGTATATCAAACATATCGATTCAGGTAATAGATTTGGTCCAGATGGATATTGGACTCGGTCCCCTNTTGAACTCGGTCCCCCATTAGGCGACCTAGTTTAATAAGTTCAAATCCAATTTTGGCATACTCGGTGTCACCATATAACACCGAGTATATCAAACATAACGATTCAGGTAATAGATTCGATCTCCCCTATGGCGACCTAATTATGTACCCTAAACACTTTATTTTTATGAAAATACCTTAATTTCTTGTGTTCAAGGTTTTATTAACTCGGGTACTTTTAAAAACACACTTTACTGTAATAATGAAATCCCTGAGTTTACAATTTTTAGATTTGATTGATTCATTACTCAATTGGAGTGACGAATCAATCAATCATATTGATTGCCCTTAAACTTAGGGATCAAAACTGACATTAATATGTCCGTAGTAAGGGTTTTTACCCTATTAACCTTGGTGATTCATAATCACTTATGAGGGTACGTGCCCTTGTTTGGTAAAAAGACTCTTTTTGCTTTTAATTTTCCAAACATTAACCTGTGTTTAATTCATGGGACAAGGCCCTTTATCTTAAAGACCTTTGGTCATAGTTTTAAGACACTTAGTCAATCCTCTAAGGCTCGTAGCCCTACTTTGTCTGCCTTAAGTCTCATTTGCTTAAGTGACAAAGTATGAGTGTGGGATCATGCCCTAGTGTTGCTTACCAAGCAAAATAAGATGCAATAAGTCATATTATTACATATATGGGAATATAGTTTTCATTAATTATGGCTCGTAGCCAAGTTTAATACAAACATAAACCCATTAGTATGGCCTTAGCCTTCTCATCTGATTTCACAACTCAAGATTACATGTAATACTTCTTCAAATTATTAGCATTCCAGGTCCGTGGCAACTCATACCCATCTATACTTCTAAGTCGATAAGTACCATGTCGAACAACTTCAATAATTTCGTAAGGTCCCTCCCAGTTCGGAGTCAGTTTGCCTTGCTCATTAGCTCTTCCTATAGCTTCCATTTTCCTCAAGACCAAATCCCCAAGCTTCATCGGCCTGTGGTTAACCCTTTTATTGTGTTCTCTCGCCATCCGAAGCTTGTACATTTGTTGTCTAAGCAAGGCATTGCCCCTTACTTCAGGTAAAGTGTCAAGAGCAGCTTTCATCAATTCCCAATTTGCATCCTCATCATAGAGCATTACCCGGAGAGTAGGTTCACACATTTCAATGGGAAGAACAGCCTCGGCTCCATACACCAACATGAAGGGAGTCTCGCCCGTTGAATTCTTAACAATTGTTGTTATTGACCACAACACGTTGTACAACTCACCAACCCACAGTCCTTTTGCTTTCTCAAGTTTCTTCTTCAGTCCATTACTAGTTATTTTATTGAAAGCTTCCACTTGTCCATTGGCCTGAGGATAGCCTACAGAAGCAAAGTTAGCAGAGATGCCCTGGTCTTCCAACCATTTTCTCAATTGTGGTGTCTCGAACTATGGACCATTGTCAAACACAATAGATTCCGGAACTCCAAATCTTGTGATGAGGTTCTTCCATATAAACCACTGTACATCCGTGTACTTGATATTCTTCATTGGCTCTGCCTCCACCCATTTGGAGAAGTAGTCCACAGCTACCAACACATACTTTCTTTGCCCCGAGGCCTGAGGGTATGGCCCAAGGATGTCCATGCCCCATTTGGCAAAAGGAAGCGGGCTGATAATTGGGCTTGAAACATTAGCTGGTTGATGATGTAAATTTCCACACATCTGACACTTCTTACATTTCTTGACATAATTCATAGCGTCTTGCCTCAGTGACGGCCAGTAATACCCTGTGCGAAGCGCCTTTTCAGCTAAGGCACGTCCCCCTATATGAGATCCGCAGAACCCCTCATGAATGTCTTCCAAAACTTCTTTACCTTGCTCGGGAGTGATGCACTTCAACAGCGGATGCGTAAACGGATTAGTAAACGATTTCTTGTATAGTTGCCCTTGCAGTAACACAAACCACGCATCTCTGGCCTTGACATACTTAGCTTGTTGTGTATCGGCAGGCAAAGTTCCATCTTTTTTATAAGCAATGATTTCATCCATCCATGAACTTCCCCAGCTAATGAAGTTTACATCTCTTTCCTTGTCTATACTCTTCTTTTCCTTCACCTCCCAAAAGACAGTTCGGGGTGAGTCTCCTATAGCAGAACTAGCTAACTTGGATAAGGCGTCGGCCTGATTGTTCTCAGAGCGGGGAACTTGCATTAACTCAAAACTTTCAAGTTCCTTAACTTCTTCTTGTAACATTTGCAAATATTTGATCATGCCCTCATCACGGGATTCATAATCTCCCAAGTATTGACTCACAATTAGTTGTGAATCGGACATAGCCTCTATCTTTTTAGCACCAGCGGCTTTACACATCTTAATTCCTGCAATTAAGGCCTCATACTCAGCTTCATTGTTTGAAGTTTGGAATTTGAACCTCATTGCATACTCATACAAATCTCCTTTCGGGGATTTGCATATGATTCCCGCTCCACACCCATTTTGGGTGGATGACCCATCAACATGCAGTGTCCAATGATCAATACTTGGCTTCTCGATATGTGGCCAGGTCATTTCCACAATAAAATCAGCAAATGCTCGTCCCTTAATTGCTTTCCTAGGTTCATACGAAATCTCAAATGAACCCAACTCGATAGCCCACCTAAGCATCCTACCAGAAGATTCTTTGGTTAGGCATGACTTAAGCGGTTGATCCGTGTAAAATATTATTTGGTGAGACAAAAAATAGGGCCTCAGTTTTCTACTTGCTAAAAACAATGCTAATCCAAACTTCTCAATCATGGCATATCTCAATTCAGCTTTCTGAAGAATATGGCTGACAAAGTAAACTGGTTGTTGAACTCCATCCCTCTCAACCAATAGGACAGCCGAGACAGCATATTCTGATATAGCCAGATACATATACAAAACTTCCTTTTCCTTGGGGCTTACCAACTTGGGAAGAGAATAGAGATGATCCTTTAATTTAATAAAGGCTTCCTCAGCTGATTGGGTCCATTCAAATTTGTTGGCCTTCTTCTTGATCGTATCAAAGAAGAAATGGCACTTGTCTCCTGCCCTTGACAGGAACCTTCCCAAAGCTCCTAAACACCCGGTTAACTTCTGGACTTCCTTAACACTCCGGGGAGATGTCATGTCCAACACGGCCTTGACCTTGTCTGGACTGACCTCAATCCCCCTCTCATCCACAAGGAATCCAAGAAATTTTCCCGACATTACACCAAAGACACATTTCTTTGGATTCAATCTCATCTTGTATTTTCTCAAAGTTTCAAAGGTTTCTTTCAAATCTGCTACATGGTCCTTACATTCTTTACTTTTAACAATCATATCATCAATATATGCTTCCATGTTTCCTCCCAACTGATGCTTAAATACCTCATTGACCAATCTTTGGAAGGTAGCCGGAGCATTCTTTAAACGAAAGGGCATTCTGGTGTAGTAGTACAAACCTGTTTCCGTAACAAAAGCTGTTTTGTCCTGATCATCCTCCCATAGAGGAATTTGATGAAAGCCAGAATAGGCATCCATAAAACTTAACAGGGCATGTCTTGCCGTAGAATCAACTAGTCGATCGATCTTAGGCAAAGGAAAGCTATCCTTAGGACATGCCTTGTTTAAGTCTGTATAATCCACGCACATTCTCATTGTCCCATTGGGTTTCGGCACCAATACAACATTTGCCACCCAATCCGGATATTGGCATGGACGGATGAATCCTGCTTCCAATAATTTTTTACCTCTTCATCCGCAGCTTTGTTACGGACTTCACCAAGATTTCTCTTCTTCTGCCTGATAGGTCTCATTTCAGGCTTAACATTAAGTTTATGAACAGCTACCTCGGGATCAATTCCCGGCATTTCCTCAACTTCAAATGCAAAAATATCTTTGTATTGTTTAACTAAGGCTCTTATCCCTGCCCCAACATGTTCGTCAACTGCCTGCCCAATTCTGATTGTTCTATCAGGCTTTATCTCATCCAACACAAAATCTTCATGTTCACCTCCAGGTTGAGGTCTTGGGACCTGACTTAAGCCATGAACAGCCATTACTTGGTCCTTGGGAGCTTCTTCTACTTTCCTCTTCTTACTTGGTTCACCACTTTCACTTGTCCAAGCTTCTGCTTTTAATGTGGTAACATAACACTCTCTTGCCAGTTGTTGGTCTCCATGGACCGTTCCTACTGTACCATTGTTACACTCATACTTCATGAGCATGAGGTGAGTAACAATGACTGCCCGAACGGCATTAACTGTTGGCCTTCCAAGAATCACATTGTATGCCTATACCTCTTTTACTACAAGGAACTTGACAAACATGTTACGAGCATAGTCTTTATCACCCATTCGAACTGGCAAAGTCACTGTTCCCAATGGATTGATAATTCCACCTCCAAACCCAATGATGGGATGGTGGATTGGTTCCAACTTCGATGAATCAAACTTCAACTTTCTCAAAAATCTGTAACTGATTATATCATATGAACTTCCTGTGTCAACAAGTACTCTCTTTACTTTCATATTCGCCACTTTCAGCTCGACTACCAGGGGATCATCATGGGGTGTTCGAACTTTGCCCCGGTCCTTGTCATTGATCATTACTTCCGGGAATTTAATCTTAGCATCTGCTCCAGTCTCGGGTGATGATTCTCGGACTAGATGTCTTACATATTCCTTGCTTCCCTTCATTGTAGGGCCTCCAGCAGCAAAGCCCCCAGAGATTACGTAGACAACATCTTTCGTCTCATAGCCCTCCTTCGTCATCTCATTTCTAGAGTCTGCTTTCTACTTAGCACTCTTGTCAGAGGATTTGATTAAGTGTTGAATAATTTTCCCCTTAGCAGCAAGAGCTTCCAGAGTTCTCCGAAGATTGAAGCAGTCATTGGTATGATGCCCCACATCTTTGTGAAAGTAACAGTATTTACTTGAATCTCGATCCTCTTTTGTACTTCTCAACGGGGGTGGATCATCGATATCAACTTTCCCTCGGATCTCCTTAAAGACTGAGTAGAGGTCCTTAGTGAATTCAACTTTCGGCGTATCATTCGCCTTTCTTTTTCTGTTTTGAGCATTTGGCTTGTTTGATGAGCCACCCATCCAAGTGGCATGTCTCTTCTGATCTTTGTTTTTTGATCCATGGTCATTCTTCTTTTCTTCCTTTTTATCCTTGCGGGTGGAAGCACATAGCTCCTACGCATGGATGAAGCATTCAGCCTCCTGCAGGATCCCTTTCAAGGTTTTACAATTTCTCCTGACCACATCAAACTTAAACGTCCCATCACGAAGCCCTCCGAAGAAGCTATCAAAGGCAACTCCTTCAGAGAGGTTAGGTATCTGCAATGATTCAAGATTGAATCGCTGGACAGAGCTTCTTAAGGACTCTTTTTCACCTTGAACTATCTTAGCTAAGTGCATGCTAGTCTTTTTCTCACGTTTATTGGCCATGAAATGATGTACAAAAGTTGTACTCAATTCATGAAAATTGTTAATAGACTGATCTGGTAATGTATTAAACCACTTATGCGCTATTCCCTTCAGTGTTGCCGGGAAATAGCGGCACCAAGTCACATCATCCAAACCTTGAAAATACATCAAGTGTTTGTAGGTTGCTAAGTGCCCTTCTGGATCAGTGGTTCCATCAAAAGCCTCTACATTAGGCATTTTAAGCTTAACTGGGCGAGGAGCCATCATGATTGGTGCAGCAAAGGGGGTTTTCCAGTTCAGAAACATAGAGCCCCCTTTATCCCCAATGATCCCCCTAGGATCATTAGACACTTGCTTAGCCACGTACAACTCACTAGTACAAAAAACAAGATTTGCTGCGGTTTTTTGGCGGTTATTTGCTGCGGTTTTGAACCGCAGCACTTATAGCAGCAGCAAATAAGAAAAACTTATTTGCTGCGGTTTAACCGCAGCAAAAAATAAGGTTATTTGCTGCGGTTGTTTGGAGAACCGCAGCAAATAACACCTAAAAAATGGTGGGAAACATGATTATTTGCTGCGGTTCTCCACACAACCGCAGCAAATAACCCTTTTTCCCTCCATTTTCTGAGGTATTATTTGCTACGGTTCTCCAAACAACCGCAGCAAATAACC
>PYUH01000159.1:552389-563864 GCA_016808085.1 Suaeda aralocaspica | reverse complement strand
AGTTTTTTTTTTTATTTTTGAATAATTTTCTAAAATGAAATTACGCTCCTAATTCCTAATATCATCCACGCTCCCTGCAAATAATATTCCGCAGCTAGTACCCAATTTATTGAAACCGAATTCAGTTCAATTAATATAAATTAATGAATTTTTTTTGTATACATACAACCTAGAAAGCCAGGCTTAGCCAAACTCAATCAATCCAGCTAAGGCAGCTCAAAACAAACCAACCTATACATCAAACAAATTACAAACTAAATATCTGAACAATGGTCTATTAACCATCAAAAAATGCCCTTTCCTTCGAAGCTCCTTCTTGATCGAACTAGATGTATCATGATTTAATATCCACGCAAACTTTGCTTTATCAACATATCTATTGAGGCAACTGAGCTGCTCCTTCCATATGTTGGTACTCAAGTCAAGTAAACCAATATCAATTATTATGATAAACTGTGAGCCTTTCACATCCTTGGTAGAGAAAGATTCTACCTGAGCTTGTATGTCAATAAATTTGTCATCAGGAGGACCTTTGTCATCTTTGAAGGTTCGTCTAAGCATCTGTGTTAGTTCATTCCAATCAGATGCCTGCAAAATAGAAACTCCCTTTTTATCTAGCCACTGGGACATGATTGATCTTCCTGTATTGCCACCTAATGCAAGTAATACCTGCATTTATCCATTTTCATTTGAATTGATGAACATTCAGCAAGGATTCTTTATGATTTATAAATCAAAGAAGCTAAATATGAAGTATGTATAACATGTGTCAATTATATATGCTTTATTATCAAATCATGTGTTAACTTTAAGGGGATACTGACCATCAGGTTATGGTTGGCAAAATCTACTTGACTGTGATGTCGTTCAATATCCGAGGAAGTGCCAAGAAGCAAGCTTACTTGCATCAATGTTCCAGGTCCATCTTTTTCAACTATTTTGATTTCTCCTCCCATTTTGCGAATCTGCCATAAAGTTTTACATCAGAATGAAGGTGTTTGAACAGAAAAGAATATAGAGGTTTCAGCTTCAAAATTATTATCTCTTGCTATATTTACTAACAATGGAAAGCTAATAATGTCGTCAAAAATAGGTGTTTTCTATATTTCTATCCCAAATTCTATTGTCTAATTACAAGCAACAATGTCGATTGGTTAAACTTGTTCACTTACCAAGCTTCGTACAATGCAAAGTCCCAAACCAGTGCCACCATGCCTAAAATAAGAAGGGAATAAGGAAAACAGAAAACTAATGTTCAGTATAAGAAACTTTCAACAGAACAACCGTTGCTAAATTTTGAAAGTAAAACTTATTATAATACTCCGAATATAAAAAGATGAGCAAGTAAAGTGCTCACATTCTTGTAGTTGATGGGTCAGCTTGCTCAAAGCTTTCAAATACAGACTCCCATTTACTTGGATGAATACCTGATCAAAGGAGAGCCAATATGTATTATTGAAAGGAAAATCATAGCAAGCGGTGAAATTAGAATGCTATAAACTCTCAAACAAATCATTGGGTTCACAGTTCACACCGCATCCAGTGTCCTCAACTTCAAACCAAAGTTTCACTTTGTTTTCTTTGCGGCATGATTTCTTTATCAAAAATCCCTCCTGACCAAGGGGAAACCTTCCTGCACTACTGCAAGTATCAGTTTTTTCGCACCATCCTCTTAAGATAATGTAACCAGCTGCAAGGAAAAAATGAAAACCAGATTTAATAAGGTTAATTCCACACATATACACCATGGATATTGGATAACCTGCCTTCCTATGTTATATAGCAGCAAAAATAGGTTTTTGGGAGAATTATGAGGAACTGCAAAGATATCTAAATTGATACACAAGTAGAGCAAATATAGAAGAAGCAAAATTAGATAAATTCCGAGATAACTCACAAACGAGTTATGCTCGATTCCTTTTGGGTCTCAGAAATACTAATAATCTATGACTATGAGTACCATGCATCATGCAACAACATATATGCTGTCATAAAGTTGGTGATTTAGCAGAGTAAACTTGCACTTACATGTTGTGAACTTGATAGAATTACTAATCAGATTTGCAAATATCTGAACAACTCGGGCAGAATCTCCTCGGAGCAACTTAGGCATGTCATCTGCAAGAACAGCAACATTGTATAAGTATCCTTCATTATACTAATAATAGGGAAATCCGTCATGTAATGCAATTCCTTTAAAATTTCTTTGTGAAGAGAAGACTGATATTGCTATGATGCCTATATACGTACCCGAGAGATCTAAAAGTGTTTCTACATTATGGTTGATGCACTGAACAGAGAACATGTCAATAAGTCCTTCAAGTTCTCGACCCAAATTGAATTCTGCTTCCTCCAACACAAGTTTCCCAGCTTCAACCTGTTTACATATATCAAATGTTCAGCCTCTTTCGATGTTTCAAGTGTGAACACACAAAAATTTTACAAATTAAACTCCGCTATTTACATCCTGATCAAATTTTGAAACAGAAATGAAATGCTGACAAGCCTGGAATGTTTAATCTTCTAAGTCTTATGTCTACATATTATATCCAGAGGTTATTTGAATCCAACAAAAGAAAGATCAGAAGAACGGTCTGGTTTCTAGCAATTCCAAAAGGCTACAGAGGCAATCTTTACTTGCATGCAAGTTTTACCTTACTGAGGGTCCAAGATGTTGTTAAGAAGACGAAGAAGAAGGCATTTGAACATTTACGCATTTGAGTGACTGTGGACTATTGTATTTGTGAGACACTCATCACAAATTAGATTCCCGACAATCCATCATGCTTAAGTTGAATCAATACCTTTTCCCCTAATACATAAAAGACTTTAGCTGCTTTTGCTCACTCCAAAAGAGAGCTTCACGTCCAGATACCCATTCCACGAGCAGGTTAGTGCACGTGTAACTTGCGGTGTATGTACTGTGTTCGAAAAAACAACCTGTGTTACAGCAATTTTGTGATAGACAATGAAAACAAGAGAGAAAAAACCTCACCTCATATCCATTCTTATTAATCGTTACTTAATTTGTCATTCACGTTTCATTAGTTATAAACATTACCTTATTTGGAACGAATTTGATTCTCTATCTCTTTCCTTATTCATGGGTAGTATTACCCCTCTCCTATTCAGACCATCCTACGAAAAAGTATGCCACCAATATATCTTATTTGCTATTATCATATATGGTTAATGAATAAATTATATAAAGCTCTATGATAAGTGATAATCCAAGTCTTTACAAATAGTTAGATACCAGTTGTGCTTGGTGGATTCAAAAAGGGAGTGAAAAGTTATGATAGCTAGTTATCTCCCAAAAACAGCAAACACCTCCTTCCTCATCCTCCGAGCATAGCAGACGAACAAACATAATGCTTTTATAAATGCAAAAAACAGCAAAACCCTTCAGTCATCCTCATCTCTCCGAGCATAGCTCTCATCCTCTTTGTAAAACCCTTCATTCATCTCTCACCCTAAAACACACCACACAATAACAACCGCAAAAAAACAGAACATGGGTAATGCATTCACAATTTGCCATTCCAAACCCCAAACCTGTCGAATAACACAAACTCAAGTTGATTAACCACACAACCCACTTTTCTTCCCTTAAGCCGCCTAAACCTTCAAATGTTGAAGTGAAAATAGCGAAAATCAAGAAAAAGATTGCCGAAAAATACCGCAAATGAAGAACAAATTCCACACGGCGAACTCGGACACGGCGACGAGGAAACTTGGAGACGAGGAAGGTTAGAGACGGCGACAGGTAAGGGCAAGGAAGAAAGTAATTAGGTTTGAGTGTGAGTGCTTGAGTGTGAGTTGAGAGGAAGTAATTAGGGTTTGAGAGCAAAAAGCTAAGGAAGAAAGACTGAGAACGAAAAGATAAGACTCGTGGCCTGGGACTGCTGAAAAATATAAGAAAAGAAAAAGAAAGTCCCAACGGGAAAAAAAAAAAAAAAAAAATCTCCAACTTTTTTGCTGCGGTTATAAACCGCAGCAAATAATCGTACACAGCAGCAAAAAAATATTATTTGCTGCGGTTATTGTGTAACCGCAGCAAATAATACTCTTTACCAATCACAGCTAATTATTTACTGCGGTTTTTATAAAATCCCAAAAAACCGCAGCAAATAAGGGGCAGCAAAATGTAATTTTTGTACTAGTGACTCCTCAGGTCTTACTTTGTTTTCCCAGTATTTGATCATTTTTTCCCTTTTGGCATCTTCTGCCTTCTCAGCTTTCTTTCTCTCAATCTTGTGTCTCAAATTTCCTTCATTATCATGCTTATCTGACTCAACAGTAAAATGGTGCGAATATGACATTTCTCTGGTTGCAGATGAACCTGAAGAGTCAGAACGATTCTGCTCTCGTTGGGTTCGTTTGGAGTTCAGGTACTCCCTTGCATCTTTACTTGATGCCCTTCTCTCATTAATAACTTCTCTAGCATCCTTGGTTGAAGTCTTCTTAGCCTCAAGATATTCTCTAGCATCATGAGCTAATGATTTCTTGAATTCAACGAATTCCCTAGCATCGGACTTCGTCCTACTTGCATCTGTATACCCTTTTGTCACTTCACGTTTAGGTTTAAACTTAGGTGTGACAGGATATTTCTTAAGTGTTCCCCAGTGTGTTTTGATTGGAGTTCTTTCTTTCTTAATTCTCTCAACTTTCTCTTGGAAAGTGAGTCTTCCTTCTCCTTGATCTCCCTGATCCATTTTTCCTTTAAGCTTTCTCTGACGAGGATCACCCTCCTCATGAGCTCTCTTGGACGAATGCTCCCGTAGAGCATCTGTAAAGGACTCCTTGAGACCTTCCAAGATACTCTTGAGTTGACCCATAGTCACAGGTTGATCCTCTGGTGCTTTTCCCTTAGGAGAGCCAGTTCCTTGTCCGGTTTTGTAGTTCCCAGATGGATCAAGGTACCGTGTTTCATCTTCGGTAGGAAATGAACCATCTGTCATCCTCAAGGGCCCCCCCCCCCCCCTCAGACGGCGCCAAATGATGTGGTATATACTCCTGGAGGTGTCCCTTTAGCTGATTACGTGGAGAGAGGACTTGAGGACTACACGTTAGATGGACAGATGTGGACTTGTTCACTCCTCGATATGCGTACCTCAGATTCCTGCAAAACAAGGGAACAAAATCCTTGTAGGATTTTTTCCCCCTCCGATGCTTAAGTAAGTATTTGTATGAGGGTTGAGGCAAATTAACAATAATTAAGAACTTTAGTAATCTAGAGAGGGAAACTAGTGAGAGAAATTCTCTTAGTATGACGTAAGAATGAATGAATGTTGAATGCCCCCAAAATGATGATTTTGAGGGGTATTTATAGCCTCTAGGTTTGGAGGCTAACGAATAAGAGCATGACATTTATCATTGCCTGATTCGTTAATAATTTATCAAGCCTCATGGGCTTCATATTTAAGCCTTCAAGGCCCAACTTCTTCTTTTAGGCCTACATTATAACTTCAAATAAGATTGCGACAAGTGGCAGAGGTTGCTTTCCTGTTAACTTTTGTTGTGGACACGTGGCCCAATCTTTCAATGACACGTGGCCGTGTGGAGCCCACCTTGGTGGTCCGGTCATTGCCAAGTGACAGTGCCACTGGGTCTTTTAGAGGACACGTGGTCCAGCTGCTTGATAACACGTGGCTATATCAAGGCTTGCCCATATTTACGTTACTTAGGCTAAAATGGGTCTATTATTAGACCGAACTTTTGAAAGATTGGTGATGATGTTATTTGTATGTGAGTCATTAGAAACATTGATCAAAATCGTGCATTGTCAAGCAATTAGTAAACTTCAAATTATCATTATTGGATCCTTATAAAGAGATGATGAGGGACGACAAAAAAAAATATAGAAGAAAAATAGAAGAAAAAAGAAACAAGACTCAATACTTAGAGTTATAACAATCAAGATTAATTGATGGGAAGCTCATAGGAAAAATAAAAATTAATAAAATAAAAAAATATAAATATAAATATCATGATTAACCTTGATGGATTTTTTTTGTTTTTTTTTTTTTAATTTTAATTCTAAGTGTTTGATTTTTTGAAAATAATACAAGGGAAAGTGAGATAGTCAGATTTATTAGAAATTTGGAATTAAACTAATAAAATTCTAAATGAAAGGAATTAATTAGTAAACTTCCAAAAGATTCGAATTATATTAAAAATCTCAAAAAGGTAAAGTATTTTTTAAATCGTTAATATTATTTGAATATTTAATAAATGTTAAGTGTATAAGTTAGTTTTCATTTAATCAAAGATTTTATTAATGAAATCCTAAGAAGATCAAGGATTTGATTAATAATATGTTTTGCAATATTTTATTAACTAAATCAAATATATTGGTGTATAAAAAAAATTTTCCAAGTAATCAAATGATATCAAAGAATATAATTTAAAATTATGGAAAATATTTTATGTAATCATTTAATTTTGTTAGCTAATAAAATATTGTAATTGAAAAGATTTGAAAATCTCAGAAAAACTTGACTCACAAATACACCCCAAAACTCACGTTTGTTTATCAATCAAACTCTCCACTCCTGGATTATTTTAATTGAAGGCTAATAAATTAATACACTCTGTAATTAATTAACTAGGATCTAAATTTTTTTATCACTCTTGAGTCACAAATTTATGATGAAAATTCCAACAAACACTCTTGCGCAAATTTCCGTGAAATTCAACGAAGTGCACTTTTTTTTTCAATGAGAAAAATTTAATTAATTACTTCCTATTGTTGAGATTATTTATAGGTATAATCAACAACAAAATCCTAACTAGAATCTACAAATGAATCACGCATAAACTAGGGAAATAAATCCTAATTGTGCAACTAAACTGAAAATAAGATTGCCACATCATCACGCAACTTGCACTTTGATCTTATCTTTCGTAACAAACTCTAACTAACTAACTAACTAATGAAGCAATTATCCTAACAACTTGACTAAATAATTAATAAACAAGATAATCATAAAAAATAACACCAAAATCACAAAAATAACTTGTTGCCCAAGTTCTTGAAAATTCGTCCAAATACTCGCCACAATTCTTCGTCCACTTTTGCGTAAATTCAAGAAGTCCAAGAAACTTCAAGAAATGCTTCAAGATTCAATCATTGAAATGTGTTGGCTAGGAAGCCATCACCATTTTCAGTGCTTACCACATTATTTACCGCTGTCACCCATACTTGTGATTTATCCTTAACAAAACCAATGGGATTTATTATTAGGCTAATTGGCTCATCCATTGTTGGTGTTTCATAACAAATATTCAAATTCACATCAAAACTAGATATGCACAAATATAAAAAAGCAAAACAAGCAACTATACAAAACAAAAAGGAAGCAATAATTACAAAATAGTGCAGTCAAACTACGGTTTGTCATGGTTGGTCAAAAAGTTCCTACATCTAAGGAGTGTGCTCCAACACTTTGCGGTATAATAACCGTTAAATATGAAGTTTCTCCCATCTAAGTACCATGGGAGGCTTAGAAAATGATGTAGTTAGGATAAGGTTCTATCTTGCTCGGTTGCTTAGAGACCATGGGCCCCACCAAGTCAATAGTTCCTCCTCGAAATATAGAAATATCACGGTAATCCTAAGGCATGTTTCAAACACATGGAGGCAGAGTGTATGTTACATGTATGCAATACGACTAAATAAATGCAAATGTTCTAAATATAACAAGTGTATCATATGAGAGAAAATTTGATACGATTATCAATGAACAAAACTTCGATGGTTTGATAGAAGGGGGAAAACAAGATGCAACCATGGGAGAGTTAGTGGCTTATGGAGACACAAGGCTCCTAGGGTTGGCTAGGGTGAATTTTTACGTGTGCATGGTAACATGTACAAGCTTCCTCACGTAAAAATCAAAGCAAGTATAATTAGTAGTTTAGGAGTGTTGAGCTATATGGGTTTTCTTCCCACTTCATTTGATAGGGTTTTACCATATGGTGTTTTGTGATTTTCTTATTTAGTTTATGAGTCATGGTTGATGGAATCAAGCATGGGAAACACAGAATTGAAGGTTTCTTGAAATAAAGATTGAAGCTCAAAGGGTTTCTTGAAGTTCTTGAAAATGGAAGTCCATCAAAAATCAAAGGGAAATATAGCGGGTTATATGGCGGGATTTTTGAAAGATTTTGACGATTCTGGGCAACGTTGTCAACGGTGTTTTTCGTGTTGTTTGACTTGGTCAACTTTAGTTAGTTAGTTGAAAATATTGTCCTTAGATTTGTTTCTCAAAATATCTAAGATTTAGGCTAGAAAATCAGATTACAAGTATATGGCGCAAGATTGTATCCGGTTTTGTGGAGATTATCTTGTTATCCTAATCTTAGTTTGTTATACCATAAATCTAGGGTAGTTAGGATTTGTTTAGGATATTCACATATTGTGTGATATGTTTAGCTATAAATAGGATGTAAAATACATCAATAAAATTCAGATTAGATTGATTGAAAACACATTGTTTCCGGTTTATTGTTTCACGTAAGTAAACAGAAATTTGTGAGGATTCTTGTGAAGAATTCGACGAGTGAGTGGTGCTTTTGAGCTTTATCTCACGTGAGGATAGTTTTTAGGATTTGAGGGTGCTTTGCTTTAATCAAATTCTATCAATTATTCGCCTTAGAAGTTCGAATTTGTGGTGCGTTGCTTTATCAAATTTGAAGTCTAAGTTTATCTTGTGTGAGTAGCGTTTGTTTATAACAAAATTCACATCAACTTTTGGTGCTCTCGTTGAGAGGTTCGTTCAATCTCAAGTGTTCATCATCAAATCTCATGGCTCAAGAGGGTGGAGATGAAAATCCACAAGGATTTACGAAGGGTTTGAGTTTGGCTCAAGCAAAAGAAATACGTATGCAAGGGGAGATTGACGAGTTAAAGGCTCGTTTAGATGAAGTCTTAACCATCATGGCTTCTACCAAGAAAACTCCTACTAAATCTAAACAAGAGGATGGCTCATCATCAAGTTCAAGTGAGCAAGAAAGTGTGAGGAGTGTGCGTAAACCAAAAAAGGGATACTCATCAAGTTCTAGTGACGATGAGGAACCAAGATCAAGGCACAAACATAAGGGAAAGATGAGGGATGATGATCGAAATCTTAAACTCGAAATTCCTGAATTTAATGGAGGTATGGATCCTGAAAAATTTCTAGATTGGATTCGTAGGGTTGAAAGGATTTTTCGTTACAAAGAATATGATGATCATAAGTCCTATAAATTGGCGGAATTAAAACTCACTTCCTATGCAAGTTTATGGCTTGAGGGTTTACAAAGAAAGAGAAGGAAAGAAGGTAGATCAAAAATATCTTCATGGTCCAAATTGAAAAGGGAGATGAGGAAACGTTTTGTTCCTCAAGATTTCGAACAAAACAATTTCATCAAGATGCATACTTTAAAACAAGATAGAAAAACGGTTGATGAGTACATTGTGGAGTTTGAAAAATTGATCATGATTTGTGATTTAGAAGAGAAGGAGGACCACAAAGTGGCTCGTTTTGTGGCTGGTCTAGATGAAAATATAAGGGAGAAGGTCGAATTACAACCTTATTGGACCTTTGATGAAGTTTGTAGAGTGGCAGCAAGGGTTGAGAAACAAGTTGCACGTAAGCCAAAGACATACTTCAAAACTTATGACCCTAAGGAAAAACGTGATACTTTTCCTCAAAAACCAAACTTTGATAAGGTTACTAAACCACCCTTCATCAAGGATAAGAGTTCAACTTCAAAGCCCCAAAGTAGTGATTCACGCATTGTTTGTTTCAAGTGTAAAGGACAAGGTCACATTCAAAGAGATTGTCCTCATGCTAGGGTCACAACAACTCGAAATTGGGTAGATGGGGAAAGCCTTGAAGAAGAGGAGGAGATGTATGGGGATGAGGGAGAGGAAGAGTATGCCAATTATGAAAATATGGAGGAAGAAACGGAGGAAGTCCAACCAGAAACACAAGGCCAATCCTTGGTGTTACGTAGGGTATTGCAATCTCAAAGTGCGCAACCTTTGGAGAGTCAAAGAGACAAAATTTTTCTCACGAGGTGTAATGTGCAAGGCAAGCTTTGTGATGTGATTATAGATACTGGGAGTTGCACAAACGTAGTCTCTACATTGTTGGTGGAAAAGCTCGCAATTCCTACAAAGGTACATCCTCAACCATACAAGCTACATTGGCTTAGTAACACAAGCGATGTTAAGGTAAACAAACAAGCTTTGATTGCGTTTAAAATTGGTAAATTTGAGGATCAAGTACTTTGTGATGTTTGTCCTATGGATGCTTGTCATATACTATTGGGTAGACCTTGGCAATATGACCGTTTTGTGAAGTTTAATGGGCGAACAAATGTCTATATTGTGCGCAAAAATCCTAATGAGAAATCGTTTGCATTGAAACCCTTGATGATTCCTAAACCAAAGATAAGCATGAGTAATTCTAAAGGTTTTTTGTTGGTTGGTGGAAGGGAGTTAGAAAGGGAGATGAAAACAAGTCCTATGTCTTATATGTTGTTAGCCAAGGAGATACAAGATGAAGCCCCAGAGATTCCTAGGGTTTTGCATCCCATGTTGAATGAGTTTTCAGATGTGTTTCCTAATGAGTTGCCACCAGGATTACCACCAATACGTGGGATTGAGCATCAAATTGATCTTATTCCTGGGTCTCAAATTCCTAACAAGCCTTCATATAGATGTAATCCAGAAGAGACAAAGGAGATACAAAGGCAAACTGAGGAGTTAATGGAGAGGGGGTACGTGAGAGAGAGCATGAGTCCATGTGTTGTGCCTAAATTGATAGTACCTAAGAAAGATGGGACTTGGTGAATGTGCATTGACTCAAGGGCAGTTAACAATATAACCATCAAGTATAGGTTTCCTATACCTAGGTTGGATGATTTATTTGATGAATTACATGGTTCTCAATTGTTTTCAAAAATTGATTTACAAAGTGGCTATCATCAGATTCGGATGAAGGAAGGTGATGAGTGGAAAACAGGTTTTAAAACAAAGCTAGGGCTTTATGAATGGTTAGTCATGCCTTTTGGTTTAACTAATGCACCTAGTACGTTCATGAGGTTGATGAACGAGGTTTTAAAGCCATACATTGGTAAGTTTGTAGTGGTGTATTTAGATGATATATTGGTGTATAGTAAGAGTGTTAATGATCACCTAAGTCATTTGAGGAGTGTGTTTGAGACATTACGAGAACAAAAGCTCTATGCTAAGCTCGAAAAGTGTTATTTCATGGTACCAAGTGTGACGTTCTTGGGGTATATTGTGTCCAAAGATGGGGTTTCTGTTGATCCATCTAAAGTAGAAGCTATAAAATCATGGCCAACACCTAAAAGTGTGACGGAGGTACGTGCTTTCCATGGGTTAGCCTCGTTTTATAGGAGGTTTGTGAAGAATTTTTCATCTGTTGTTGCTCCTATGACCGAATGTCTTAAGAAGGATAAACC
>PYUH01000159.1:442917-549650 GCA_016808085.1 Suaeda aralocaspica | reverse complement strand
TCTATGGATTTCATGTGTAGGGTTACCAAGCGACGCAAAGAGGCAGGATGCAATTATGGTAGTGGTTGATAGGTTTTCAAAGATGGTCATTTACAACCATGTCACAAGAGACGACGATGCTATGAATGTGGCTGACTTACTTTCGAGACATCATAAGGTTATGGGGTTCCAAAAATATTGTCGTGATAGGACACGAGTTCATGAGTCTACTTTTGGAAGTCACTTTGGAGATTAATAGGTACGAAACTTTTGTTTAGCACTCTTATCATCTCAGCAGATGGTCAAACAGAAGTAACCAATCGAACATTAGGGGTCCTTTGCGTGGTTTTGGTTGTTTAAGACACAAAAAGATTGGGATTTGAAGCTTGCTCATGCTAATTTGCTTACAATAGATCACCTACTTATGCTACTAAACACTCACCTTTCGAAATTGTCTATGGAATCAAACCCTAAATTCCAATTGATTTGAAGTTATTCCTAAAGGGGGTGTACACAAAGGAGCCAAGACAAAGGTTGAGTACATGCAAAAACTTCACGCGAAAGTAAGGGCTAGAATTGAGAGGGTCAATGATATGTTACAAGGCACGAGCAACACAACACAAATCACAACATGTTACAAGGAAGGGGATTTGTTTGTTACACTTTGAGAAAGGAAAGGTTCCCAAATCAAAGGAAGAATAAGCTTATGCCACGGTGTGATGGACCGTTCAAAATCTAAGTAAGGGGGGGACAATGCATACAATTAGAATTGCCAGGAGAATATGGAGTTCATGCTACTTCAACATTGGTGTGATTAGCTCCTTAGTTCCTGATGATCAACTTCGAGGTTTGAGGACAAACTCTTCTGGAAGAAGAGGAGGATGATACGATTATCAATGAACAAAACTTCGATGGTTTGATAGAAGGGGAAGGTGGAAAACAAGATGCAACCATGGGAGAGTTAGTGGCTTATGGAGACACAAGGCTCCTAGGGTTGGCTAGGGTGAATTTTTACGTGTGCATGGTAACATGTACAAGCTTCCTCACGTAAAAATCAAAGCAAGTATAATTAGTAGTTTAGGAGTGTTGAGCTATATGGGTTTTCTTCCCACTTCATTTGATAGGGTTTTACCATATGGTGTTTTGTGATTTTCTTATTTAGTTTATGAGTCATGGTTGATGGAATCAAGCATGGGAAACACAGAATTGAAGGTTGCTTGAAATAGAGATTGAAGCTCAAAGGGTTTCTTGAAGTTCTTGAAAACGGAAGTCCATCAAAAATCAAAGGGAAATATAGCGAGTTATATGGCGGGATTTTTGAAAGATTTTGGCGATTCTGGGCAACGTTGTCAACGGTGTTTTTCGTGTTGTTTGACTTGGTCAACTTCAGTTAGTTTTTCGGAAATATTGTCCTTAGATTTGTTTCTCAAAATATCTAAGATTTAGGCTAGAAAATCAGATTTCAAATATATGGCGCAAGATTGTATCCGGTTTTGTGGAGATTATCTTGTTATCCTAATCTTAGTTTGTTATACCATAAATCTAGGGTAGTTAGGATTTGTTTAGGATACTCGTATATTGTGTGATATGTTTAGCTATAAATAGGATGTAAAATACATCAATAAAATTCAGATTAGATTGATTAAACACAAGTTGTTTCCGGTTTATTGTTTCACGAAGTAAACAAAATTTTGTGAGGATTTCTTGTGAGGAATTCGACGAGTGAGTGGTGCTATTAAGCTTTATCTCACTTGAGGATAGTTCTTAGGATTTGAGGGTGCTTTGCTTTAGTCAAATTCTATTAATTATTCGCCTTAGAAGTTCGAATTTGTGGTGCGTTGCTTTATCAAATTTGAAGTCTAAGTTTATCTTGTGTGAGTAGCGTTTGTTTATAACAAAGTTCACATCAAAATTTTGCAAGTCTCACCCTCTTTTAGTCCTCAGTGGAGTCGCCACTGTAGGGGCCCCGGATTTTAGGGTCCCAAATTTTTTTGGTCACCTTTCCCAAACAGTCCATAGGTCGAGTTTGACCTAAAAAAATTGGCTTAAGGAAAGGTGAAATGGACTTTTTTCAAAAGTATTTTGCAACAAAACAGGAGCGCAGGAATTTCAGTCGTGCTGGCAACGCAGCGTGACAAAGTTTATCAAGCTGCCTGTGCAGCGCTACAAAGTTTGTCACGCTGCATGTGTAGCGCAACAAACTTTGTGACGTTGCGAAGTTAGCGTGACAAAGTCTGTCGCGCTACGCTATTTTAATGTTTTTTTAATTTTTAATTATCTTTTTTTTCGAGTGAGATAATATCAACGAATACGGACGATGCTAGTAAGGAGTCGCCAATGAGTTTTAGGAATCAAACTCATAAACCGTGTATTTAGATTGATTACGAATGGGACATGAATACGGGACGATAATCTAAATTGCACGAATAACCCTTTCGATCCCATGGGGATGACTCCAAGTTATGATCTTATGAACAAAAGGTTAGATTCGGGGGTTAAGGTACTAATATGGCTGAGCGTGTCATATCAGCCCGTAGGCAGCTATTACTAGTTTTCTGTCAATTATACACAAGTTATACAAAGAACCAAGTAATTGATTGACAACCTAATACAAAATTGCTATTATTAAGGTGAAATCAAATAAAACTAATTAATTTAGCCAAATGGTCGTTAAGATTAATTCAAGGTCCCTAGCATGATTCAATTTGTCCGAAAAATTATCTTAGTTTAATGTGATAAATTAATTCAAATTAAGTCCTTTAACAAAAACATTGTGAAAAATTGAAATAAATACACAAATAAATAAATACAAGAATCAATACATAAAGTTTAATTTAAGACTCTCAGAAAACTTATACTTCTCGCTTGATTATTGTTTCTTCGAGTATTAATTTGGACAAAGTTCCGAATTTAATTCGTAAAAATAAGAAATTAACCCACTTAATTAGAAATAAAATGAAAAAAATAATTTGATGGAGAAAAGTTTAAGTGTAAAGAGAAAAGGAGAAGAAAAAGAGAGAGAAAGTAGGTTTTGGAAGTGTAAGAATGGGTAGAAAAAATCAAGAGAGTGAGGAGCATCATTTTTGAGGAGAAAATAGGGTATTTATAAGGAAAACGCGTAGCGCGCCAGGTTTTATCACACTGACTATGCAGCGCTACAAAGTTTGTCACGCTGCATGTGTAGCGCAACAAACTTTGTGACGTTGCAACATTAGCGTGACAAAGTCTGTCGCGCTACGCCTTTTTATTGTTTTTTTTATTTTTAATTATCTTTTTTTTTTTCGAGTGAGATATTATCAACGAATACGGACGATGCTAGTATGGAGTCGCCAATGAGTTTTAGGAATCAAACTCATAAACCGTGTATTTAGATTGATTACGAATGGAAAACGAATACGGGACGATAATCTAAATTGCACGAATAACGCTTTCGATCCCATGGGGATGACTCCAAGTTATGATTTTACGAACCAAAGGTTTGATTCGGGGGTGAAGGTACTAATATGGCGAAGTGCGCCATATTAGCCCGTACGCGGCCATTACTAGTTTTCTGTCAATTATACACATGTTATACAAAGCACCAAGTAATTGATTTACAACCTAATACAAAATTGCTATTACTCAGGTGAAATCAAATAAAACTAATTAATTTAGCCAAATCGTCGTTAAGATTAATTCAAGGTCCCTAGCATGATTCAATTTGTCCAAAAATTATCTTAGTTTAATGTGATAAATTAATTCATATTAAGTCCTTTAACAAAAACATTGTGAAAAATTGAAATAAATATATAAATAATTAAATACAACAATCAATACATAAAGTTTAATTTAAGACTCTCAGAAAACTTACACTTCTCGCTTGATTATTGTTTCTTCGAGTATTAATTTTGACAAAGTTTCGAATTTAATTCGTAAAAATAAGAACTTAACCCACTTAATTAGAAATAAAATAAAAAAAAAGTAATTTGATGGAGAAAAGTTTAAGTGTAAAGAGAAAAGGAGAAAAAAGAGAGAGAAAGTAGGTTTTGGAGAATGAGAGAATGTCGCTTTTGGAAGTGTAAGGATGGGTAGAAAAAATCAAGAGAGTGAGGAGCCTGTTTTAGAGGAGAAAAAAGGGTAATTATAAGAAAATGTGTAGCGTGACAAGTTTTATCACGCTAAAAATCGTTTTTTTTTTTATTTTATAAATCAAATATTGGGCTTATATAAAAATCCAATAATATAAATGGGCTTTTTTAAAAATTATTTTGTAATTTAAGAAAAATAGTAAATTTAAGTCCAATAGCATCAATTGTCCAATAATCTAAAGAAGTGGGTTTTATTGTTCATCATGGAGTCTTATCACGGGACCGGGGACTAAATTAGGTGTCTACAATCATCATCCTTCTGTTTGTCACGCTTCTTAGGTCTGTTTCGGTCATCTTCTTTACTGGAACTTGTGTCATAGTCACGCCTAGGTCTGCGTGCACTTCTACTTGTACTGTCATCACTAGAACTTGATTCAATTTCATCAATTTCATGATTTTTCTTTTTGTTTTTCGAACTTCCTGACACAAAATTCATCACTTCTTCTAGCATGGTGCGCAATTCTCTAATTTCGTTGTCCCTTCTGATTTCTCTGGCCTGTTCTAAGGACAATCGTCTTTCACAATTTGCAGGAACTTCGTCACCACCACTTGCCATAGCAATGTTGTTTCAAGTGTTTTGATTAATAAATGAGCACTTGTGATCTATATCTTACGTTCAAACTAAGGGCTGAAACTTAAGATAGTTTGATTTAAAGAACTTCGTGAATTGGAACACTCACAATCAACGAAACTCACAAACTTAGGTTAGATTGGAACACTCAACAATCTAGTTCTAAGGGTGTTTTAATCTTTGTGAGAATACTCGATCACAAATACTAAAACTGTGGTGAATATTTTGAAGCTTCTAACTCTCAAAACACTCGAAAATCCTTTGTAAATTTTGGGTGAAAATCTCACACAAAATAACGCATAACAAGTATGAACAATAATCAAAATCTGAATTTTATTGAATAAAACATGGGTATTTATAGTACAAATACCTTAGGACTCCTAAACAATCTTGGATAAACTCCCTAAACTATCTAGGAAATAAAACAACTCCTAAAGACACACTAATCCTAGTAAATCCGGCCTTCACAAGATAAACATACAACTTAATAAGTATGCCACCTCATTATTGTAAGTTGATCTTATCTTGCCTAACAAACTCTATCAAACTAACTAATCAAGAAAATATCCTAACAACTTATCTAAATAACTATTTAACAAGATAATTATCAGATTTTAAACTATAAATTACAAGATAACTTGTTGCCCAAGAACTTGGAAAAATAGCAAAATACTCGCCATTTTGAACGCCAACTTATACTCGCCAAGTGTTTGAACGCCATCTTACACTTGCCACTGTTGAACGCCAACTTATGCTTTGTCAATGCTGAATGCCAACTTATAAACCTTCCTTTCCAAGTGTTGAACGCCAAGTGAACGCCTACCTAGCCTTGAACGCCAAGTGAACGCCTAGTGGCGTGTGGCCTTATTCAAGTATGAGTGTTATGCAACAATGACCATGAGCTAATCCAAAGCCATGTAGCCCAAATGAACGCCACCCTTGAATCTCAGGACGACTTAGAATCAACTCTTTCTCTTCAATGCTTGAATCTGCTTCCTGATCAACTTGAGTATAAAAGACCTCTCAATGAGAGCACCAAATTTGATGTGAATCTTCGTGTAAACAAAAACTCACAAGGGTATAAACTATAATTTTTGTTCTATAAAGACCAAGTCACCAAGATTCTTAATTTTAGGTTGATCAATTAGTCCTTTGATTAAAGCCTAAGCACCCTCCAAGCTACTAATTAAATCACAAGAGTATACAGAAATTAATCACCAACTCTTTAAATTTTTCGGATTTTTTTGTTTTCAAGCAAAAAAAAAAAAAAAACCTTTTATTCAACTCCAAACTTAATTAATTACATCCTAATGTTGAGATTATTTATAGGTATAATCAACAAAAAAAACACGCCTAAACTAGGGGAATTCGTACCTCACAAACACATAAGATAAAGATAAGCATGCCACCTCATCAGGCAACTTGCACTTGCTCTTATCTTGTCTAACAAACTCTAACTAACTAACAAATCAAGAAAATCCTAACAAACTTCCTAAAAACCTAAAAAACAAGATAATTAACAAATTACAACCAGATTTACATAAAAAATCAAAGAACCCAAAATTAATAAAAATCGTCCCAAATTACCGCCAAGGATTTGCGCAATTTTCAAGATTTTGTGTCAAATCTTCAAGAAACCTTTAAAATCCAATCTCTTAATCAAGAAACCTTCAAGAAGTCATTTCTCATGTCTGTAAGGCTGTAAAATGAAGTTCAAGACTCACCAAGAAATAAACGACTCAATGCCAAATATGAGAAAAAACCCTGTGAGAAAAAACTCATAGGCAAAAACCATCTTGTTCCCCAAATCCACCATTCTTGTCTTGATTAGCGTGCCATATTATTGACATGTGACCATGCACACGCAAATCCCTACCCTTGATGCATCCATATGATTGATATTTCCATAAGCAAGTATTTCACCTATGGTTGCATCCCTGCTATTGGCATCCTCACCTTCAAAGTTAATTGCACCATTACCAACCTTGTCACTTATATTTAATACTTGATCACTTTTGTCATTATCACTGGTGCTTGCATCACTTTCTAAAGTTTGCTACGCCCATTAGTTAATGAGGAGATCATGGCTCTGGATATGAAAGTCTCGAAAAACGATTCAAGCATACTTTGTTTGTCGTCTTACTCAGACTCAATCGAAGTTGGGGCTAACTGTAGACACCGAATTTAGTCCCCTTGTCCCGCAGCAAGACTCTGTGATTATTAAAAAAAATCTCATTTCTTTAGAAGATTGGATAATCGAGTATACTTGGGCATAAAAATATAAATCTCTGATACTATAAAAGTCCCATTCTCATTTAACGGATTTTTTTAAATCATCTCTTTTTATTATTTGAAATAGATGAATAAAATAATGATAATAATAATAATAAATTAATAAAAATAAAAAAATCAAAATATCAAAAATCAAAACCAAAATCAAAAAAATTCTTTCAAAAAACGCAGCGCGCTTAATTTAGTCACGCTGACAGCTCAGGGTGACTAAGTTTACAGTGCTACCCTAGTAGCGTTGTAGGGTTTCTCGCGCTACTGGGCCAGCACGATTTGACGTACCATGCTAGCAGGTCAGCGCAGTTAGGGTTCCCACGCTGCTATTAAAACCTTCATTTTCTTCATTTCTCGATACCTTTTTTTTACTCATTCTCTCCCTCATAATTAATTAATCCGATTATTGCTTTAAACAACCTTATTTTTTATAATAATTATTTATTATTTATTTTTCTAAAACGTGGCTACAAATTTTGATAATATCGAAACGATAATTCGAAACTTTGCCCAAATTAATACTCGACGAAGACAATCTTCAAAGGAGAAGTGATACGTTTCCAAAGAGCCCTAAAATCATGTTTATGGACTTTTAGTTGTTGTTTCACTATTTATTTACCGCTTTATCACCTTATTATTGTTAAAGGACTTAAATTGATTGTTTGCAACGCTTAATCAAGATAATTCTTTTGGACAAATCTAATCATGCTAGGCTCCCTAAATCAATTTTAATAATGGTTTGAGTTAAAAATTAGTTTTTTGTGTTATCACTAACAATTTAATGCTATTTTTGGTTAATTTTGTAAATTGATAATTGTGTGGTTCTAAATATAATTTGCGTATGGTTAAGAGGAAACTAGTAATGGCCGCCTATGGGCTAACCCGACGCACTCTGTCATGTTAGTACCTTTGCCCCCGAATACAATCTTTGGTTCGCTCGACCACAACTTGGAGTCATCCCCATGGAATCAGAGAGAATTTCCGTGCAATTTAGACAAACGTCCCTTATTCGAGTCCCATTCGTATCTAATCTAAATACACGGTTTATGAGTTTAGTTCCTAAAACTCATTGGCGACTCCTTATTAGCGTGGTTGGTATCAGTATTGAAGTTTCTCCCAAAAAAAAATTTAAAATTGGGTTCAAAAGGAAAAAAGAGCAGCGCTGGAAAGTTAACTACGCTACTTACGTAGCGTTACAAACCTTCCTGCGCTGACACTGTAGCGTCAAAGAACTTGTAACACTGTGATGTGAATTTTGTTATAGACAAACGCCACTCACACAAAGAAACTTAGACTTCAAATTTGATAAAGCCACGCACCACAAATCTGAACTTCTAAGGCGAATAATTAGTAGAATTTGATTAAAGCAAAGCACCCTCAAATCCTAAGAACTATCCTCACGTGAGATAAAGCAAAAAGCACCACTCACTCAATCGAATTTCTCACAAGAAACTCTCAAATTTTTGTTTTCTTCGTGAAACAAGAAAAACCGGAAAACTTATGTTTTTCAATCAAGCTAATCTGAATTTTATTGATGTATTTTACATCCTATTTATAGCCTAAACATATCACACAATATTTCAGAAATCTAAACATATCCTAACTACCTTAGATATATGGCATAACAAACTAAGATTAGGATAACAAGAAAATCCTAACAAAACCGGATACATATCTTTGCACCATATATTTTGTAATCTGATTTCTAGTCTAAATCTTAGATATTTTGCAAATCAAATCTAGCCACTATATTTCCGAAATAACAAACTAAGTTGACCAAGTCAAACAACTTGAAAAACCGCGTTGACAACGTTGCCCATAACTTCAAAAATCTTCCAAAAATCCCGCCATATGCATTGCTTGATTTCTCGTTGATTTTTGTTGGACTTGCGATTTCAAGAACTTCAAGAAACTCTTCAAGATTCAATCTTTATTTCAAGAAACCTCCATTTTTGTGTTTCTCATGCTTGATTCCATCAACCTTGACTCATAAACTAATCAAGAAAATAACAAAACACCATATGGTAAAACCCTATCAAATGACGTGGGAAGAAAACCCATATAGCTCAACACTTCTAAACTACTAACTATACTTGCTTTACATTTACGTGAATAAGCTTGTGCATGTCACCATGCACACGTAGAAATCCACCCTAGCCAACCCAAGAAGCCTTGTGTCTCCATAAGCCACTAACTCCCCCAAGGTTGCTTCTTGTTTTCCACCTTCAATCAAACCCAAACCCTCGAAGTTTTGCTCATTGATATGCGTATCATCCTCCTCTTCTTCAAAAGAGTTTGTCCTCAAACCTCGAAGTTGGTCATCAGGAACATAAGGAGCTAAATCACCAATGTTGAAAGTAGCATGGACTCCATATTCTCCTGGTAATTCCAATTTATAAGCATTATCCCCCACTTTACTTATGATCTTGAACGGTCCATCACAACGAGGCATAAGTTTATTCTTCCTTTGATTTGGAAATCTTTCCTTCCTCAAGTGTAACCAAACCAAATCCCCTTCTTTGTAGACATGTTGTGATTTATGTTTGTTTGCTCGTGCCTTGTAAATATCATTAACCTTCTCAATTCGAGCCCTTACTTCTGCATGAAGTTTTTGCATATACTCAACCTTAGTCTTGGCATCTTTGTGTACCAACTCCCCTTTAGGAATACTTACAAAATCAATTGGTAACTTAGGATTAACTCCATAGACAATCTCGAAAGGTGAGTGCTTAGTAGCATAAGTAGGTGACCGATTATAAGCAAATTCAGCATGAGCAAGCTTCAAATCCCAATCTTTTTGTGTTTTACTAACCAAACCACGCAACAAAACCCCTAGTGTTCGATTAGTGACTTCTGTTTGCCCATCTGTTTGAGGATGATAAGATGTGCTAAACAAAAGTTTCGTGCCTATTAACCTCCAAAGTGACTTCCAAAAGTAGCTCATGAATTTTGTGTCTCTATCACTTACAATAGTCTTTGGAACCCCATGTAACCTTATGATGTCTTTAAAGTATAAATCAGCCACATTCATAGCATCATCTGTCTTGTGACATGGTGTAAAATGAGCCATCTTTGAAAATCTATCAACCACTACCATAATAGCATCTTTTCCCCTTGCTGTCCTTGGTAACCCTACAATGAAATCCATAGAAACATCCTCCCAAGGTCCCTCTGGCACTGGCAATGGAGTATAAAAACCTTGATGAAAGGCTGCCTTTGCCTTTTGACAAGTAGCACATTGAGCAATTATGGCCTCAACATCAACAATCATCTTTGGCCAATAAAAATGTTCTTGCAACATGGTTAGTGTCTTTGTAATGCCAAAATGTCCAGCAATACCTCCTCCATGAGCCTCCCTTACTAGCAACTCACGTATAGAACACTTAGGTATGCACAATAGATTACCTTTAAACAAAAACCCATCATGTAGCACATAGGAACTCATAGAACCCTTTGAAAGTTGCGCCATTATTGGTCCAAAATCACCATCTTGCTCGTAAAATTGTGTTATCAACTCTAATCCAAGCAACTTAAAGTTCAAAACACCAAGCAAAGTATACCTTCTTGACAAAGCATCAGCAACAACATTAGACTTCCCCGTTTTGTACTTTGAAGAGAAGTGAAAAGATTGCAAAAATTCAACCCATTTAGCATGTCTTGGATTCAATTTTTGTTGACCATTAATGTGCTTCAAAGCTTCATGATCAGAATGTAATATGAAGTGGTTAGGTCTTAGATAATGACTCCAATGATCCAAAGCTCTAATAATGGCATAGAACTCCTTGTCATATGTAGAATAGTTCAGTTTAGCACCATTCAATTTCTCACTAAAGTAAGCAATTGGCCTCTTCCCTTGGACTAGAACAGCACCAATTCCAACCCCACTTGCATCCGTCTCTACTTCAAATGGTTTAGAGAAATCTGGTAAGGCTAGTATAGGTGTGTTACAAAGCAACTTCTTAATCAATTCAAAAGCTTCTTGTGCCCCCTTAGTCCACTCAAACTTAGGCTTATCCTTCTTAATGCATTCGGTTATAGGAGCAACAACAGATGAAAAATTCTTCACAAACCTCCTATAGAACGAGGCTAACCCATGAAAAGCACGTACTTCAGTCACGTTCTTTGGTGTTGGCCATGATTTTATAGCTTCCACTTTAGATGGATCAACAGAAACCCCATCTTTGGACACAATATACCCCAAAAACGTCACACTTGGTACCATGAAATAACACTTTTCGAGCTTAGCATAGAGCTTTTGTTCTCGTAATGTCCCAAACACACTCCTTAGATGGCTTAGATGATCATTAACACTCTTGCTATACACCAAAATATCATCTAAATATACCACTACAAACTTACCAATGTATGGCTTTAAGACCTCATTCATCAACCTCATAAACGTACTAGGTGCATTAGTTAACCCAAAAGGCATGACTAACCATTCATAAAGCCCTAGCTTTGTTTTAAAACCTGTTTTCCATTCATCACCTTCCTTCATTCGAATCTGATGATATCCACTCCTTAAATCAATTTTTGAAAATAATTGAGAACCATGTAATTCATCTAGCAAATCATCCAATCTAGGTATAGGAAACCTATACTTGACGGTTATATTGTTAACTGCCCTTGAATCAATACACATTCTCCAAGTCCCATCCTTCTTAGGTACTATTAATGTAGGCACAGCACATGGACTCATGCTCTCTCTCACGTACCCCCTCTCCATTAATTCCTCAATTTGCCTTTGTATCTCCTTTGTCTCCTCTGGATTACATCTATATGCAGGCTTGTTAGGAATTTGAGACCCAGGAATAAGATCAATTTGATGTTCAATTCCACGTATGGGTGGTAATCCTGGTGGCAACTCATTAGGAAACACATCTGAAAACTCATTCAACATAGGATGCAAAACCCTAGGAATCTCTGGGGCTTCATCTTGTACCTCTTTGGCTAACAACATATAAGACATAGAACTTGTTTTCAACTCCCTTTCTAACTCCTTTCCACCCACCAACAAAACACCTTTAGAATTACCCATGCTTGTTTTAGGTTTAGAAATCATCAAGGGTTTTAATGCATATGATTTTTCATTAGGGTTCTTGCGCACAATATAGACATTTGTTCTTCCATTAAACTTCACAAAACGGTCATATTGCCAAGGTCTACCCAATAATATATGACAAGCATCCATAGGACAAACATCACAAAGTACTTGATCCTCAAATTTACCAATTTTAAACGCAATCAAGGCTTGTTTGTTTACCTTAACATCACTTGTGTTGCTAAGCCAATGTAGCTTGTATGGTTGAGGATGTATCTTTGTAGGTATTGCGAGTTTTTCCACCAACAACGTAGATACTACATTTGTGCAACTTCCAGTATCTATGATCATATCACAAAGCCTGCCTTGAACATTACACCTTGTGAGAAAAATTTTATCCCTTTGACTCTCCAAAGGTTGTGCACTTTGAGATTGTAATACCCTACGTAACACCAAGGATTGGCCTTGTGTTTCTGGTTGGACTTCCTCCGTTTCTTCCTCCATATTTTCATAATTGGCATACTCTTCCTCTCCCTCATCCCCATACATCTCCTCCTCTTCTTCAAGGCTTTCCCCATCTACCCAATTTCGAGTTGTTGTGACCCTAGCATGAGGACAATCTCTTTGAATGTGACCTTGCCCTTTACACTTGAAACAAACAATGCGTGAATCACTACTTTGGGGCTTAGAAGTTGAACTCTTATCCTTGATGAAGGGTGGTTTATTAATTTTATCAAAGTTTGGTTTTTGAGGAAAAGTATCACGTCTTTCCTTAGGGTCATAAGTTTTGAAGTATGTCTTTGGCTTACGTGCAACTTGTTTCTCAACCCTTGCTGCCACTCTACAAACTTCATCAAAGGTCCAATAAGGTTGTAATTCGACCTTCTCCCTTATATTTTCATCTAGACCAGCCACAAAACGAGCCACTTTGTGGTCCTCCTTCTCTTCTAAATCACAAATCATGATCAATTTTTCAAACTCCACAATGTATTCATCAACCGTTTTTCTATCTTGTTTTAATGTATGCATCTTGATGAAATTGTTTTGCTCGAAATCTTGAGGAACAAAACGTTTCCTCATCTCCTTTTTCAATTTAGACCATGAAGATATTTTTGATCTACCTTCTTTCCTTCTCTTTCTTTGTAAACCCTCAAGCCATAAACTTGCATAGGAAGTGAGTTTTAATTCCGCCAATTTATAGGACTTATGATCATCATATTCTTTGTAACGAAAAATCCTCTCAACCCTACGAATCCAATCTAGAAATTTTTCAGGATCCATACCTCCATTAAACTCAGGAATTTCGAGTTTAAGATTTCGATCATCATCCCTCATCTTTCCCTTATGTTTGTGCCTTGATCTTGGTTCCTCATCGTCACTAGAACTTGATGAGTATCCCTTTTTTGGTTTACGTACACTCCTCACACTTTCTTGCTCACTTTCACTTGATGATGAGCCCTCCTCTTGTTTAGATTTAGTAGGAGTTTTTTTGGTAGAAGCCATGATGGTTAGGACTTCATCTAAACGAGCCTTTAACTCGTCAATCTCTCCTTGCATACGTAGCTCTTTTGCTTGAGCCAAGCTCAAACCCTTCGTGAATCCTTGTGGATTTTCGTCTCCACCTTCTTGAGCCATGATAATTGATATTGAACACTTGAGATTGAATGAATCTCTCAACGAGAGCACCAAAAGTTGATGTGAATTTTGTTATAGACAAACGCCACTCACACAAAGAAACTTAGACTTCAAATTTGATAAAGCTACGCACCACAAATCTGAACTTCTAAGGCGAATAATTAGTAGAATTTGATTAAAGCAAAGCACCCTCAAATCCTAAGAACTATCCTCACGTGAGATAAAGCAAAGCACCACTCACTCAAATCGAATTTCTCACAAGAAACTCTCAAAAATTGTTTACTTCGTGAAACAAAAGAAAACCGGAAACACTTTGTGTTTAATCTCTCTAATCTGAATTTTATTGATGTATTTTACATCCTATTTATAGGCTAAACATATCACACAATATTTCAGAAATCTAAACATATCCTAACTACCTTAGATATATGGTATAACAAACTAAGATTAGGATAACAAGAAAATCTTATCAAAACCGGATACTATATTTGCACCATATATTTTGTAATCTGATTTCTAGTCTAAATCTTAGATATTTTGCAAATCAAATCTAGCCACTATATTTCCGAAATAACAAACTAAGTTGACCAAGTCAAACAACTTGAAAAACCGCGTTGACAACGTTGCCCATAACTTCAAAAATCTTCCAAAAATCCCGCCATATGCATTGCTTGATTTCTCGTTGATTTTTGTTGGACTTGCGATTTCAAGAACTTCAAGAAACTCTTCAAGATTCAATCTTTATTTCAAGAAACCTCCATTTTTGTGTTTCTCATGCTTGATTCCATCAACCTTGACTCATAAACTAATCAAGAAAATAACAAAACACCATATGGTAAAACCCTATCAAATGACGTGGGAAGAAAACCCATATAGCTCAACACTTCTAAACTACTAACTTATACTTGCTTTACATTTACGTGAATAAGCTTGTGCATGTCACCATGCACACGTAAAAATCCACCCTAGCCAACCCAAGAAGCCTTGTGTCTCCATAAGCCACTAACTCCCCCATGGTTGCTTCTTGTTTTCCACCTTCAATCAAACCCAAACCCTCGAAGTTTTGCTCATTGATATGCGTATCACACTGCAGGGTCAACGTGGGAAATCCTGTAGCGCTATGTCTGTAGCGTGGTACAAGTTCCAGCACAACGCTGCATTTCAATTGAAAAAAAGGTCTAATTAATTCGTTTCACCTTTCCTTAAGCCAATTTTTTAGGTCTAACTCGACCTACGGACGGTTTGGGAAAGATGACCAAAAAATTTGGACCCCAAAATCCCGGGGCCCTTACAGTGGCGACTCCACTGGGGACTAAAAGAGGGTGAGACTTGAAAATTTTCACTTAATCATACACTTATTATATTTAGAACAAATTTCATTTTTTAGACATATTGCATACATGTGACAAACACTTGGCTTCCATGTGTTTGAAACATGCCTTAGGATCACCATAATAACACTACATTTCAGGAAGGAACTATTGACTTGGTGGGGCCCATGGTCTCTAAGAAAACGAGCAAGATAGAACCTTATCCCAACTACATCAATTTCCAAGCTGTCCATGTTACTTATATGGGAGAAACTTTATATAAGCCTCTTTTATATCGCAAAATGTTGGAGCACACTCCTTAGATGTAGGACCCTTTTGACCTACCATGACTGACCGTATTTTATTTTGTAATTATTGCTTCCTTTTTGTTTTGTATATATGCTTGTTTTGCTTTTTATATTTTGTGCATATTTAGAATTTCTGAGATTTTCAAATCTTTTCAATCACAATATTTTATTAGCTAATTAAATTAAATGATTACACAAATTTGTTTCCATAATTTTAAATTATATTCTTTGATATCATTTGATTACTTTGAAGATTTTTTTTACGCACCAATATATTTGATTTAGTTAATAAAATATTGCAAAAGATATTATTAATCAAATCCTTGATCTTCTTAGGATTTGATTAATAGAATCTTTGTTTAAATAGAAACTAACTTATACACTTAACATTTATTAGAAAATTCAAATAATATTAACAATTTCAAAAATACTTTACCTTTTTGAAATTTTTAATATCAGAATCTTTTGGAAGTTTACTAATTAATTCCTTTCATTTAGAATTTTATTAGTTTAATTCCAAATTTCAAATAAATCTAACTATCTCACTTTCCCTTGTATTATTTTCAAAAAATCAAACACTTAGAATTAAAAAAAAAATAAAAAAAAATCCATTAAGTTTAATCGTGATATTTGTATTTTTTTTATTTTATTAATTAACACTTTTCCTATGAGCTTCCCATTAATTAAACTTGATTGTTATAACTCTAAGTGTTGAATCTTGTTTCTTTTTTCTTCTATTTTTCTTCTATCTTTTTTTTGTCTTCCCTCGTCATCTCTTTTTAAGAATCCAATAATGATAATCTGGAGTTTACTAATTGCTTGATAATGGACGATTTTGATCAATGTTTTTAATGACTCACATACAGATAACATCATCACCAATTTTTCAAAAGTTAAGTCGATTAATAGGCCCATTTAGGCCTAAATAATGTATATATGGGCAACATGGACATGAATCCAAACCCATTAAATACAAATTTGCTGATAACATAGCAAAACTCAATAGAAACTTGCAGCGTAACTAACTCTACAATGCTATACAAACAGCACAACTCTTCTAATTGTGCAACACTGCTAGCGTCACAAGTTTAATAACGCTCCCTTGCTAGCGCTACTTGTTTTGTCACGCTACCAAGCTAGTACTAGAACTTTTTTTGCGCTAAAAAGTCATGTATTTGAATAATTTTGATGAAAATGTAGTTACTTATACACAATTAAATCATAATTAACCCCAACTAAAAGGATTTTAAGTTATTTTAGGGCTCGTTATGGTTCCATAAAAAAAAAACCCACTAAATGGACACATTCTTTTAAGTGCAATCACTATAATATGAAATTACAAGAGTTGCTATATATTATTGGCATACAAAATGATGAAAAAAGGCCTAATGTAAACCAAAGAAAATTTATTTGCTTTAAAAAGTGATAATATGTGCTATATTGGCTACTACTTATTTCTAAACACTCCATCCCACCTCTCCATCCCACCTCTGTGTCAAACACATCATTCTGAGTGTTTAAATTATAAGCCCGTGGTTCAACCTACTCCTAAATGTTTGATTTAGAATCTATTGATCAATAGACCCAAGGTTTATAGTTTGGACTGAAATATAATGAAGTTTTAATCAATTACGGTTATTATTTAAAATTCTTCAAATGCAAGCTCAAGAAAATCCGAAGAACATTATTCAAGACGATGTAGATGCATACATACAAGAAACATGATTTGGACCAAAATTAGAACTCCATTCACTTCCCTGGTTTATTTTCTCTCTTTTCTTTTCTTCTTCTTTCATGGTAGAGTTTGAGACTTATGCTGCCAAGTATCGTTTATGTACTAATCTCAACTATCAATAAAATGAAATTCATTTCATCTTCAATTTGTACATTCTCTCTCAACTCATCATGTCTTGCTTAAACAATTACAAGTGAATGAACTCATCAAGTTGAGTTAATCAACATGGAAATGAAGAAAAAGTTAAAGCATAATTGGCATAATATAGACTACGTTGTTCATATCAAATGCATCCTCAATTTGATACATCCACACCTTGAATAACTTACTCTATATTTTACCCTTTAAATTAAATGTGTCAATTCCTTAATCAAGTTATTAAAGCAAAGTGGTTCAAATAAATTCTCTTTTGGGCAACAAACTTTACTTTATTAACCATAGGCCCAGTCATCAAGAGCCTAAAAGTTCAATTGAGGCTCAATTTAAGTCTCGAAAATTCGGGGCTCACTCCAAGTCTACTTAGTGTTTATTTAAAGATGCAATACACCAACATAAGAGGCACCTTTGAAACCCTAAAAATTTCTCCCTTATCTTGAATAACCTACATTATGATCCACTTTCTTAGTAGCCCGTTTGTGCCTAAACACATAGCTTGTTTCTTTCAAGTTACATCAAACTTAGCCTGGGATGGGAATGCTACGAGGACTTAAATTAAAATGCAACTCCATAAAGCAAATAATGTTAAAGTAGCTCTGATTTTCAATTCAAGCAAATGGAAATGCATGAAAAGTTGTCCACAAATAAAGTTTCAAATAATAGAGTTGTTCAAGTCTAAGAACAAGTTTGTAGCATAGTTTGGGTTAATTATGGGTATTTGAGCCTTCTTTTCCATTTCTTTCTTACACTCTAAGCTTAGCCACAATACAACCCTGAAAAAGCCCTCCTTGAGGTGTAACAAATATGCAAAAAACTTGTGTCTTTACCTTTAACACATCAATAACTCAGAAACAAGAGCTACGTAAGACATGATTCCAACTTGAATTGGATACGTATGCAGCCTTTCATAAGGTGGGGTCTTAATAGTCCTACATCTTAAGGACATGTAACATGAGTAAAATTTTAAGGGCCCATGAAAAAAAAGGTCCTTTGAACACAAGGCCCACATGAGGTATTGGATACTATTTCATTTTAGAACACACAACCGTCCTTAAAAGAAAATTGCCTTAATGTCTCATAAAGCAAGTCATTTTCTTCTATACATATCATCCTTCTTTCCTATTTTTCACACATACTCTTCTTCATCAAGTTTATTTCGTTTCTCATACTCATCATCATCAACTCTTGTAGTGTCATCTTTTAACTCAAACACTCACATACTTCCTTTACTCGTTCCATTTTATTCCGTAAAATCATCCAACTTCTTCATTTTCTCTTAAAGAATGAATTGTCATAGCTATCTTATACCTATCCATGGCAACATGAGGCATCACTTTGACTCCATATCATCCTCTCATCACTAAAATCTTTCCTATCTCTTCTAGTTTTGGTCTTCATAAACTTCACAACTTGTCTACTTCAAGCATTATCATCTTCAACACTTCAAAACTTGAGCAAGCATTTATAATATTGGTCTCTTATTTCTCTAAAGAGATTCACATTACTAATAGCCAATAGTTGAATTTGAAACAAACTTCTCAAACAAGACAATCACGAAAGTATAAGATGATGGCTCATAATCTATGATCAAATGAGCAAGCTACAATCACTCCCCTTTGAATTATAAGCGTTGTCAAGCACATTATACAACAGCCGTAATCAATTGTGGATCCTTAACTTCTACTATTCTTTCTTCCTCTTTCTCCTCGTACAAAAAAATAATCATTTAAAAAAAATCCTTTTAGGGTAAGTTGAGATACCCCCATCCCTTGCTAACTCATGCTTTGGCACCTCTGTGCTCATTTGTGTATTTTTTGTTGTTGTTTTCCTCATGCTTATTTGTAGCTAATTTGAGCATACTTATAGTATAAATAGCTTGTACATACTGTTCTAGCTAGTTTTGTATAGTATACATATTTGTGGCCTTTCTTGTTGCTACAAGTCTCCATAATTACACCACCTTATACACCCTCGGGGGCTACATTCTTTCAAAATTAGTTATGGATCCACTTGCCTCAAAATCTCATTAAGCTTATGACATTTGCTTTTTGCCCCTTATGGAGAAAAAAAAATAGAAGCTGTCCCACTTGAAACTTCATTTTGGCGATATTTTTTTGGGAGTAAGTCTGATAACCCTCCACAAAATATTGCCATTTTTCCCCTACTCGGACCCTCTAATGCAAGCACTAGTGACAAGATTGATAATGATAGTGGAAAGATAAACAGTGTTGCAATCAACTTCGAAGATGGTGGTAAGGATGCAACCATTGGTGAATTAGTTGCTTATGGAAATATCAACCATATGGCTGCATCCAAGGTAGGGATTTGCGTGTGCATGGTAACATGTCAATAAGGTGGCACGCAAATTAAGGCAAAGAATGGTTGATTTGGGGAACAAGATGGTTTTTGCCTACGAGTTTTTTTCCCATAGGGTTTTTCTCATTTTTGGCATTGAGTCTTTTAATTCTTGGTGAATCTTGATCATCGTAATTATGCTAAAATGCATGGAAGACAGATTCTTGAAGGTTTATTGATTAAAAGATTGGATCTTGAAGCATTTCTTGAAGTTCTTGAAGGTTCTTGAAAATTGACGCAAAAATGGACGTTACTTGGGGCGTGTATTTTGCGATTATTTCCAAGTACTTGGGCAGCAAGTATTCTTGTAATTTTTAGCTTAATATCTGATGATTTTCTTGTTAATTAGTTATTTAGACAAGTTTTTAGGATATTTTCTTGATTTGTTAGTTAGTAAGAGTTTGTTAGACAAGATACGATCAAGTGCAAGTTGCATGATGAGGTGGCATGCTTATCTTTATCTTGTTGTGTGTGTGTGTGTGTGTGTGTTGTAAGGGACGAAATTACTAGTCTTAGGCGTGTTTATTTGGTCTTTTTTAGTTAGGATTTTGTTGTTGATTTACCTATAAATAATCTCAACACTGGGATGTAATTAATTAAGTTGTAATTGAATAAAAGTTTGTTTGTTTACTTGAAAACAAAAAATCCAAAAATTTAAAGAGTTGGTGACTAATTTCTTTATACTCTTGTGCAGATTATTTAGTAGCTTTGAGGGTGCTTAGGCTTTAATCAAAGGACTAATTAATCAACATAAATTTGAGAATCTTGGTGACTTGGTCTTTATAGGTTCGAAAAATTTAGTCTATTCCCTTGTGAGTTTTTGTTTATACGAAAATTCACATCTAATTTGGTGCTCTCGTTGAGAGATCTTTTATACCTAAGTGCTCATTAATTAATCAAAACACTTGAAACAACATTGCTATGGCAAGTGGTGGTGACGAAGTTCCTGCAACTTTTGAAAGAGGATTGTCCTTAGAACAAGCCAGAGAAATCAGAAGGGACAATGAAATTAGAGAGTTGCGAACCATGTTCGAAGAAGTAATGAATTTTGTACCAGGAAGTTCGAAAAACAAGAAAAAGGGTCACGCAATTAATGAAAGTGACGCAAGTTCAAGTGATGAAAATACAAGCAGGAATGCACGCAAGCCTAGGCGTGAATATGACCCCAGTTCAAGTGGAGAAGATGACCGAAACAGGCATAAGAGGTGTTACAAACAGAAGGATGATGATCGTTGCTTAAAGTTGGACGTTCCTGAGTTCAACGGTAGTTTAGATCCAGAAATTTTCCTTGATTGGCTGAAGAGAACCGAAAGGATTTTTTTATTACAAGGAGTATGATGATCATAAAGCCTTCAGAGTGGCAGAATTAAAACTAACATCTTATGCTAGTTTGAGGTATGAAGGATTACAAAGAAAACGCAAAAAGAAGGAAGGTCGAAAATTTGTTCTTGGCGCAAATTGAAAAAGGAATTGAGGAAAAAGTTTGTACCACATGAATATGAACAAAAGAATTTCCTAAAGATGTATACACTGAAACAAGGACAAAAGAGTGTTGAAGAATATATCAGTGCTTTCGAAAAGTTGATAATATTGTGTGATCTAGAAGAGAAGGAAGATCACAAAGTTGCTCGGTTTGTGTCAGGACTAGATGGATCCATTAGGGAAAAAGTAGAATTGCAACCCTACTGGACCTATGATGAGATTTGTAAAGTGGCACTCAGGGTAGAAAAACATGGGAATTCAAAGAAGCCAAAAGCATTCTTTAAATCCTATGAGTCCAAGAAGGAAGTGGTGTATTCCCAACCAGCTAGTGCTAAACCTAAATTCGACAATGATAAAAGGGAAGCTACTCTAATCAAACCACTGACAATCCCTGAAGACAACAGGAAATGTTTTAAATGTCAAGGAGTAGGACACATACAAAAAAAATTGTCCAAACCCTAGAGTAATCACTGCTAGGGAAGCAAAGGAAATCAAAGATGCGTACTTAGATGTTCTTCTTCAAGAAAGGGAGGACGAAGATATTGATTCCCAGGAAGAACAAAGTAGCAATGATATGGAAGAAGTGGATGTAGAAACACAGGGTCAGGCATTGGTCCTTAGGAGAGTTCTTCAGTCTAAACCTGCGCCAATTGAAGAGAACCAAAGGGACAAAATTTTCGTGACCAGGTGTAAAGTACAGGGCAGGTTGTGTGATGTGATAATTGACAGTGGCAACTGTACTAATGTGGTCTCTACCCTATTGATTCAGAAATTGAATCACCCCACATACAATCACCCTCAACCTTATAAGTTACATTGGCTAAGCAACACCAGTGATGTCAAAGTAACTAAGCAAGCCTTGATAAATTTCAACATTGGTAAATTTGAGGATTATGTGATGTGTGATATATGTCCAATGGATGCTTGTCATATATTGCTTGGTAGACCCTGGAAATATGATCGATTTGTGAAGTATGATGGAAGAACCAATATCTACATCATCAGAAAATAGGAAACTGACAAGCCAATTGCTTTGAAACCTCTAAAAGTGGCGCAAAACAAGAAGCAATTGAATGTGGAGAATAAAAAGGGAGTGTTTTTGACTAATCCAAGGAATTGGAGAGGGAATTGACTGATTGCCATCAAGTATTTCTGTTGATGGCCAACGATGTGAGAGTTGAAACATCTGCAATCCCTAAAATTCTTCAACCACTATTGAAGGATTTGAAGATGTATTTCCAGATGACTTACCACCAGGTTTACCTCCCAATAGGGGCATTGAACACCAGATTGACTTACTCCTAGGTGCTCAATTTCCTAATAAACCAGCATATATATGCAACCCTGAGGAGACTAAGGAAATACAAAGGCAGATTGAAAAATCGATGCAAAAAGGATATGTGAGGGAGAGCATGAGTCCTTGTGCTGTACCAACACTATTGTTAAAAAAAAAGACGGATCTTGGCGCATGTACATAGATTCTAGGGCTGTAAACAACATCAAAATCAAGTACAAATTCCCAATCCCTTGACTGGACGATCTTTTGGACGAGTTATATGGTTCCCAGGTGTTTTTAAAGATTGATTTGAGAAATGGGTACCATCAGATTCGTATGAGGGAAGGGGATGAATGGAAAAGAGCTTTCAAAACTAAATTAGGTCTCTATGAGTGGTTAGTCATGCCTTTTGGACTCACCAACGCCCCTAGCACGTTTATGAGACTTATGAACGAAGTTTTGATGCCATATTTGGGTAAGTTTGTTGTGGCATACTTAGATGATATATTGGTTTATAGCAGAAATAATGGAGATCATCTGCAACATCTAAGACAAGTTTTTGAGATTTGAGACAACAAAAGTTGTACGGAAAACTGGAAAAGTGTTATTTTATGGTGCAGAGTGTGACGTTTCTGGGTCATGTAGTGTTAAAAGATGGGGTTTCAGTTGATCAATCCAAAGTTGACGCAATTAAATCATGGCCAACACCCACCAACGTGACTGAAGTACGATCTTTCCATGGTTTGGCTTCTTTCTATAGGAGGTTTGTCAAAAATTTCTCATCCATTGTTGCTCCTATGACTGAATGCATCAAAAATGAAAAGAAATTTGAATGGACAAAAGAGGCGCAGATTGCATTCGAAAAGATCAAGAATATGTTATGTCACACACCTATTCTGGCATTGCCTGAATTCTCAAAACCTTTTGAAGTAGAAACAGATGCAAGCAATGTGGGAATTGGAGCAGTTCTGGTGCAGGGTAAAAGACCAATTGCTTATTTTAGTGAAAAATTGAATGGAGCCCGGTTGAATTATTCAGCCTATGATAAGGAATTTTATGCAATTGTTAGGGCTCTGGATCAGGGGAGTCATTCTTTGAGACCTAACCATTTCATCCTGCATTATGATCATGAAGCACTGAAACATATCAATGGTCAGCAGAAACTGAATCCTAGGCATGCCAAATGGGTTGAGTTCCTTCAATCTTTTAATTTTTCATCTAAATATAAGGACGGCAAGTCTATTGTGGTGGCAGATGCACTTTCTAGAAGATATATGTTGATTAGTGTCCTGAATTGCAAGCTGTTGGGTTTAGAACATATCAAAACATATTATGAATCTGATGTAGAATTGGGTCCTATAATGCAGCAACTGGGAAGTGGAGTAGTGGGATCCTATGTTTCACCTGATGGGTTCCTATTTAAAGGGAATCAGTTATGCGTGCCTAATTGTTCAATCAGGGAATTTTTGGTCAGAGAGACGCATGGAGGAGGTCTTGCAGGGCATTTTGGAATTGCTAAAACACTGAGCAAGCTGCAAGAACATTTTTATTGGCCTAAGATGATTAAAGATGTAGAAGCTGTGATTTCTCAATGTGCTATATGTCAGAAGGCTAAAGCAACTTTTCTTCAAGAGTTATACACACCATTACCGGTTCTAGATAGTCCCTGGGAAGATGTCTCAATGGATTTCATTGTTGGGCTACCTAGGACTGCGCGAAATAAGGATTTAATCATGGTGCTGGTGGACAGATTTTCGAAGATGGCACACTTTACTCCTTGTCATAAGACTGACGATGCTGTTAATGTTGCAGAGCTATACTTTAGGGATATCATTCAATTGCATGGGATTCCTAAAACAATTGTTAGTGACAGGGATTCGAAATTTATGAGCTATTTTTGGAAATCACTATAGAAGCTGGTTGGTACCAAGTTACTTTTTAGTACTTCCTATCATCCACAAACTGATGGGCAGACTGAGGTGACGAACGGGACCTTGGGAGTATTATTGCGTGGATTGGTAAGCAAAACTCAGAAGGATTGGGATTTGAAACTGGTGCATGCTGAGTTTGCCTACAACAGATCACCTACTTATGGAACCTAACATTCACCTTTTGAAGTGGTTTATGGCATTAACCCTAAATTGCCAATTGATTCCATTTGTGTTCCTAAAGGTGAGTTGAATCATAAAAATGCTTTGGATAAAATTGAATATATGCAGAAATTACATGCACAGATTAGAGCAAGGATTGAAAAAGTGAATGATCAGTATAGATTGCGAGCCAATAAGCATAGAAACCCACACACATTTCAGGAAGGTGATTTGGTTTGGCTACATCTCAGGAAGGAAAGGTTTCCTAACCACAGGAAAAATAAATTGATGCCTAGATGTGATGGGTCATTCATGATTTTGAAAAAAGTTGGTGATAATGCTTATCAACTTGAGCTACCAGGTGAATATGGGGTTCATGCTACTTTTAATATTGGTAATTTATCTCCATATATACCTGATGAACAACTTCGAAGTTTGAGGTCAAACTCTTTTGAAGAAGGGGAGGATGATGCAAGCACCAGTGACAAGATTGATAATGATAGTGGAAAGATAAACAGTGTTGCAATCAACTTCGAAGATGGTGGTAAGGATGCAACCATTGGTGAATTAGTTGCTTATGGAAATATCAACCATATGGGTGCATCCAAGGTAGGGATTTGCGTGTGCATGGTCACATGTCGATAATGTGGCACGCAAATTAAGGCAAAGAATGGTGGATTTGGGGAACAAGATGGTTTTTGCCTGAGTTTTTTTCCCATAGGGTTTTTCTCATTTTTGGCATTGAGTCTTGATCATCATAATTATGTTAAAATTCATGGAAGATAGATTCTTGAAGGTTTCTTGATTAAAAGATTGGATCTTGAAGCATTTCTTGAAGTTCTTGAAGGTTTTTGAAAATTGACGCAAAAATGGACGTTACTTGGGGCGTGTATTTTACGATTTTTTCCAAGTACTTGGGCAGCAAGTATTCTTGTAATTTTTAGCTTAAAATCAGATGATTATCTTGTTAGTTAGTTATTTAGATAAGTTGTTAGGATATTTTCTTGATTTGTTAGTTAGTTAGAGTTTGTTAGACAAGATAAGATCAAGTGCAAGTTGCATGATGAGGTGGCATGCTTATCTTTATCTTGTTGTGTGTGTGTATGTGTTGTAAGGGACGAAATTCCTTGTTTTAGGCGTGTTTATTTGGTTTATTTTAGTTAGGATTTTGTTGTTGATTATACCTATAAATAATCTCAACATTAGGATGTAATTAAGTTGGAGTTGAATAAAAGTTTGTTTGTTTACTTGAGAATAAAAAATCCAAAAATTTAAAGAGTTGGTGATTAATTTCTTTATATTCTTGTGCAGATTATTTAGTAGCTTTGAGGGTGCTTAGGCTTTAATCAAAGGACTAATTAATCAACCTACATTTGAGAATCTTGCTGATTTGGACTTTATAGGTTCGAAAAATTTAGTCTATTCCCTTGTGAGTTTTCTTTTATACGAAAATTCACATCACCCTCGGTCTCAAAATATAGCTCATTAGTTATATGTTAGAAATAAAAGGCCCAAGGTCTAATCAATAATACAAGAACAATTAATGAAGTTAAATTTGAAAATCTTTAACAAAAAAAAAAGAGCCAAAAAATTAAAAAAGCGTAGCACCACAGACTTTGTAGCGTTAAATGAGGAGCGACATAACATTTTCAGCGCTACTTAACAAGCGTAAAAAATTATGCAGTGCTCCATAGCGTAGTGCAACAAAGTTTTTCACGCTACAGCAGCGCTACTAATTTTCTTGCGCTATGTCATTTGAGGTAAAATTAAGAGCATTTTTACTTTTATCATACTAAATAATGGGATAATTGATTTCTTATTCTTGGAGCACATTGCTTCATAAATATTAAAATCATTTTCATTTTTCGTTATAAATTAAGAGCTTATTACTCTTATAATTAAAGTAAATTAATCAAGAGCATTTTCACTTTTTGATTATTAATTAAGAGCCCATAACTCTTATAACAAACTAATCGAGAGCACTATCACTTTTGATTATTAAATTAGGAACCTACCCCTCTTAAAAATGTCAAAATATATTAATCATGACATTTAAAAACTAACGAGTCATACTAATCAAGAGCACTTCTCAATAGTTCATGGAGCATTATACTTCATTCTATAACATCATTTAGAGAATCATTTGCCAAAGCACTTTTATTTAATAAAATAAAAGCATACTACTGGTACAGTGCTTGGAGCATTCTTCAATAATCATTATAAAACAAATTTATTTCATATGCTTGAACATTTGTATGACTACATTTGAAAAAGTTATAACAAATAATTCTCTAAATCAACATGTAAGCACAAATTCATCTCATATTTCTCAAAATTAACTTAATTAAAGAATGTTTGAGATAGAAGCACTTACATTACAAAAGAAGAAGCACTTAGAGGAAAGAGCAGAGTAGCGCAAGACAATGTGGTACGCTAACACCTCAGCGTCACGAACCCAAACACGCTACCTCAGTAGCGCGACTAAATCTACCACACTACAACATGTAGCGCGACTAATTTTGCAGCGCCATCACTCAAGCCCAGCAATAAAACCACGCCAATGTTCCTTAGCAACACTACCATGTATTATCAATTGAACATCAACATTTATAATTTGAGCAACATTTCAGACACAACAAATGAAGAAACGCTCACTTGGGAGCGTGATAGCAACAACCACGCTGAAGGTCTTAGCATCTTTTCTACTGTCAAGCTGACACATCAGCGTGGTTGGCTTTGTGACGCTACAAGGCTAGCGTTCTTGACTGTGCTTTGCTGTATTTTCAAGTGGTTTGAGTTTGTTTTTGATGTTAATCCCTTTTCTCACTCCTTTATCCAAAATACTCAAAAGAAAAACTACATTGAGTTAAGGTTTGTGATTTTATGACAACATCATTAGCTTCTGTCAACAATTCTAGTAAATAAGCGAATTTACTGAAAATAGTAATAAATGAGTGAATTTATTACATTTTTTCAATAATTTCGGTAAATAAGAGAATTTACACAAAAAAGTAATAAATGAGCAAATTTATTACACTTTTTCAATCATTTCGGTAAAAAAGTGAATTTACACAAAATAGTAATAAATGAGCGAATTTGTTAAATTTTTTTCAATAATTACGGTAAATAAGATAATTATTCCAAAAATAATAAATGAGCGAATTTATTACCTTTACTTCAAATATTCTTAGTAAATAAACGAATTTACTAAAAATAGTAATAATTAAGCGAATTTATTACCTTTTCTTCAAATATTCTTAATAAATAAGCGAATTTATTAACGTTTCTTCAATTATTCTTAGTAAATAAGCGAATTTACTAAAAATAGTAATAAATAAGAGAATTTATTACCTTTTCTTCAAATATTCTTAGTAAATAAACGAATTTACTAAAAATAGTAATAAATTAGCGAACTTATTCCCTTTTTCAATAATTTCGGTAAATGAGCGAATTTACTCAAACTAGTAATAAATAAGTGAATTAATTACATTTTTTCCAATAAATTCAGTAAATAAGAGAATTTACTCAAAATAGTGATAAATGAACGAATTTATTACATGTTTTCCATAAAATCTGTAAAAAAGCGAATTTACCCAAAATGGTGATAAATGAATTTTTTTTCCGAACAATTTCAGTAAATGAGCGAGTTTACTCAAAACGAAGTTTGTTACCTTTATTTTTAATATTCTTGTAGAAAGCAAATTTATTAAAATAATAATTAATATGCTAAGTGTTAAATGTTTTGGTAAATAAGCGAATTTATTAAAATCTATTTCTATAAAGGAAAATTGATTTCAGTTTCGAGAGCCATTGCTTTCTAAATTTTGCTACGCCCATTGGTTAATGAGGAGCTCATGGCTCGGGATGTGAAAGTCTCAAAAAACGATTCGAGCATACTTTGATTGTCGTCTTACTCAGACTCAATCAAAGTGAGGGCTAATTGTAGACACCTAATTTAGTCCCCCTCTTCCGCAGCAGGACTCTGTGATGATTACAAAAACTCATTTCTTTAAAACTCATTGGCAACTCCTTATGAGCATTGTTGGTATCGGTATTGAAGTTTCTCATAAAAAAAAATGATTTAAAATTGGGTTTAAAAGGAAAAAAGAGCAGCGCTGGAAAGTTAACTACGCTACCTACGTAGTGTTACAAACCTTCCTACGCTGACACTGTAGCGTCACGGAACTTGTAACGCTGCAGGGTCACCGTGGGAAATCTTGTAGCGCTACGACTGTAGCGTGGTACAATTTCTAGCACTCCATTTCAATTGAAAAAAAGGAAAAAAGGAAAAAAAGGCAGTGCTGGAAAGTTAACTATGCTACCTTCGTAGCGTTACAAATCTTCGTGCGCTGACACTGTAGCGTCATAAAACTTGTAACGCTACAGTGTCAGAGTGGGAAATCCTGTAGCGCTACGTCTGTAGCGTAGTACAAGTTCCAGTGCTCTATTTCAGTTGAAAAAAAGGTCTAATTAATTCGTTTCACCTTTCCTTAAGCCAATTTTTAGGTCTAACTCGACCTATGGACGGTTTGGGAAAGGTGACCAAATAAAAAGGGACCCCAAAATCCCGGGGCCCTTACACCCACGAGCAACCCCCTCTGGGTAACCTTATGCCTATACATAAGGCCTATGGGTGGGACAAATAGTATGTCCATGACATGCTCCCCCACCCAAACCCTTGATGTCCTCGTCAAGGCCAAGTCTCATTCCACGTGCTCCATGCCTTGACTTTGTTGCTTGCTCTGTTGTGCAACGTCCCTTGTCGCTGATCCTTTGGTGTATGGGCTGTGTGCCTGCAACCTTGCCCCTTCTTGTGCCCCTTCCTTGGACACCTCAAACACATGTGTATGTCATCCTCCCACGCCTCAAACGCCCTTGTGCCTGAAACAAAGGCTATTATTCACTTTTTTCGTGGGGTTCAGGGTCCTGAAAAAAAAAATCCTGGAAGTCGACCGAGGTGCCAATAAGGTAAAAATAGGAACCCAGACCAAAGGATTCGTGGTGAAAAGGTCATATGAGGGATGATAAGAAGTCCTTAGACGATTGCATATAAGGCTACTTTTCCCCTCTCTAGAAGAGGCCATAAGTCAGATCCTAAGAGGTGTTTTGGGGTCGAAAACGTTAGTGGGGGGTGCTGTGGAGATCCATAGCACGTTGTCACGAGTGACGCAATGACCCACCATTGCATTCGAACAAGGGCATAAAGATCCCCCTAAGAGAGCCACCCAGGTGTAGTGAGAACAACATGTATCTCCCTATAGTAGGCAATTTTAAGGAAAAAAATAGTGCTGCAGGATAATACTAGATGTGTAGGTAAACAATACTTCTAGGACAGTAGTGCTATACTTCCCCAACGAGGTTCAAACTTGGCATAGAGGCTGTCTACTTTATAAGAAGGCCATAGATGAATGCATATAAGGCTGTTTTTCCCCTCTCTGGAAGAGGCCATAAGAGGGATTGTAAGAGGTGTTTAGGGGCTGAAAAACAATCGTGGAGGGTGCTGTCGAGGTCTATAGACCTGGTAAAAAAACGGGGCGAAAAAGTGACGGGGCCTGAAACAAAGATTGTTATTATTCACTGTTTTTTGGGGTTCAGGTGTCCCGAAAAATAAATACCAAAAATCGACCGGGGTGCCCGTAAGGTAAAAATAGGAACCCAGACCAAAGGATTCGAGGTGAAAATGTCATATGAGGGATGATAAAAACGCCTTAGACGATTGCATATAAGACTGTTTTTCCCCTATCTGGAAGAGGCCATAAGAGGGATCCTAAGAGGTGTGTAGGGGCCGAAAAAGATTGTTCCACTACAAGAAAACCTCAATTTTGCGACGGACTAATTCCGTCGCAAAAACGGTAAATTCTATCGCAAAATTCAGTTTGCGACGGAATTCCGTCGCTACAGGTCCGTTGCTAAATTTTTTGTCGCAAACTTCCATCATTGCGACGGAGTTTCCGTCGCAAATTTTTTGCGACGGAATCATGGTTCATTTGCGACGGAATTTTCCCTCACAAAATTTGCGACGGAATTTCCCTCGCAAAATTCCCTCGCAAAATTTGCGACGGAATTTCCCTCGCAAAATTCCCTGGCAAAATTTGCGACGGAATTTCCCTCGCAAAATTCCCTCGCAAAATTCCGTCGCAAAGTGAATATTCCGTCGTAAAAAAGCTGACGGATTTTTAATGTTTTGATTGCTTATTTGTATTTGTGCCTGTGAACCTGTATGATCTGACGCGTTATGTATTCTAATCAAATAAGGACAATTTATATTTTTCGATAATTATATATTTCAAATGTAACATATGCCTACAAAGTATTTCCGGCTTAAATAGTTTCATAGTTTTAATGTTTAACAATGATAATAATGGAGCTAAGGTATGTTATATGGAACAAGATATCTATCTACAGCTGCATCCCTTGCCCGGCGCCGCTGCCGTCGTCGTCTGGTGAGTCCCGACGCTGAATTTGGAAAGGTGAACAACTGTCGCTACCGAATCGACTCATCATCTGCTCCATAAACTCCTTCTGTGTCCTCTGCATTGCCTCAAACTCGGCTCGCATCTTCTCCTCAATCTCGGCTCGCATCTTCTCCTCAACCTCAGCCCGCACCTCCTCCCGCACCTTCTCCACATGTTTCTCTAAATGTTCTTTCATTTGAGAAAGCATAGATGGCGTGTATTGATTCGATGATCCAGATCTCCTCGAAGAGCTTGAACAGCTGTAATACAAGTCCGCACCACTACCAAGACCCTTCACGCGACCTTTCTTGCTACGACCACCAGATGCCTCCCAATATAACTCATCGGGCGTTCTCTGACTCCCGTCACTGCTTGTTTCCTCAAGCTTCTTCTGGTAGGTCTCCTACAAAACACAATTAAAATTAAATTAGGCATAATTTTCATATAAGTCTAAAAGGCAAAAATTTTGGTGTTACACCCTATAAATAAGCTAAACATCCTTAAAAGGAATAACTACAAGTGTTACAAAGTCTACATTATTTCAACTACCCTTTACATGTGTTTTAGGTTCAAATGGGCTCGAAATGCGCGAAATGTGCCCATTTTTCACATATCTCTTCATTTCAACCTATAAATAAGCTATACATCCTTAAAAGGAATTACTACAAATGTTACAAAGTCTACATTATTTCAAACTACCCTTTACAGTGTTTTATTCAATGGGCTTGAAATGCTCGAAATGGCGCGAAATGTGCCCATTTTTCACATATCACTTCATTTCAACCTATAAATAAGCTAAACATCCTTAAAAGGAATAACACAAGTGTTACAAAGTCTACATTATCAAACTACCCTTAAATGTGTTCTAGGTTCAAATGGGCTCGAATGGCTCGAAATGGCGCGAAATGTGCCCATTTCTCACATATCTCTTCATTTCAACCTATAAATAAGCTATACATCCTTAAAAGGAATAACTACAAGTGTTACAAAGTCTAATTATTTCAAATACCCTTTACATGTGTTTTAGGTTCAATGGGCTCGAAATGGCTCGAAATGGCGCGAAATGTGCCCATTTTTCACATATCACTTCATTTCAACCTATAAATAAGCTAAACATCCTTAAAAGGAATAACTACAAGTGTTACAAAGTCTACATTATTTCAAACTACCCTATACATGTGTTTAGGTTCAAATGGGCTCGAAATGGCTCGAAATTGCGCGAAATGTGCCCATTTTTCACATATCTCTTCATTTCAACCTATAAATAAGCTATACATCCTTAGAAGGAATAACTACAAGTGTTACAAGTCTACATTATTTCAAACTACCCTTTACATGTGTTTTAGGTTCAAATGGGCTCGAAATGGCGCGAAATGTGCCCATTTTTCACATATCTCTCATTTCAACCTATAAATAAGCTAAACATCCTTAAAAGAATAACTACAAGTGTTACAAAGTCTACATTATTCAAACTACCCTTTACATGTGTTTTAGGTTCAAATGGGCTCGAAATGGCTCGAAATTGCGCGAAATGTGCCCATTTTTCAATATCTCTTCATTTCAACGTATAAAATAAGCTATACATCCTTAAAAATAATCTACAAGTGTTACAAAGTCTACATTATTTCAAACTACCATTTACATGTGTTTAGGTTCAAATGGGCTGTGAAATGCTCGAAATGCTTAAAATGTGCCCATTTTCACGTATCTCTTCATTTCAACCTATAAATAAGCAAAGATCCTTAAAAGGAATAACTACAAGTGTTACAAAGTCTACATTATACCAAAACTACCCTTACATGTGTTTTTAGGTTCAAATGGGCTCGAAATGGCTCGAAATGGCGAAAAATGTGCCCTTTTATTCTACATATCTCTTCATTTCAAACCTATAAATAAGCTAAACATCCTTAAAAGGCATAATTACAAGTTTAAAACTTACTGCAATTTCTGCTTTGCTGTGTGGTTCGCAGGCACCTTTCCTTTTCCCGGGACATCCTTGAAATGCGTACGGATGAGCAGATCAACTGTGGGACTTTCACTTTCTTTCCCCCTTGTCATTTCCTCGCCTAGTAAATGAAATAAATGAAAAACCCAAATGAAGAGAAAAATTAAAGAAGAAGATAGATTATCAAATGGTAGAAAATGTAAATGACACATAGAAGAAATAACCATCTTCTTAGCATGCTGCACTTGAAGAAGACCCTTGATAGTGGGTAGGTTCAATGGCATTTTCCATTGAACCACCCCTTCTGTTCTTCTTGTTTTGTGCCAATCTTTTCTTGAACGTTTCATCACCTTTATCACATCTTGCGCCTTTTTGTACACGGTTTCACTCACCCACTTTGGTAATGTTTTACCAGCATTGTGCGTGAGTTTGTAGAACATGTCACGCAATCGATTTCCAACCCTAGATTGGAATCATGTCTAACTTGAGGTTCAAACTCAGCACCCAAGTGCATCTTTTCTGCAATAACGTCAAACTTTAATAATTATGTGCATCATATATAAAGATCTTCTAAGGTATCAAAATTCAGCACAAAAGTACTTCATTCTATTTATCATATATCATCATCAACCCTCTAATTTGATATCACTTAAATCATAATCCAAAAAAAGTTAAAATCTAAATTACTCATACTTGGTTTCTTGAATTATATAAAACATACCGAACAGGTTCCACCATTGTTCCTTGGTAACATCATCAACTTCGTTATAAGTTCCCAAGGAGCATGGTAATGAGCTTGGAGTATATCCTTGATCTCCCTCTCACGTTGGGGTCATCAAACCTGATCACAAGCCAAGCAAGTTTGCCCCAAGTAAGTAAGCAAATTAACCTATTTAAAAGCTAAATTGATGAAAATTTGCATGAAGGAAAATTATACCACAAAGTCATACGGTCCAACACAAGCTTCCCGGACTCATCAAAGGAAGCAGCAGCATTCTCAGCTGTCGAGCTACTGGGCTGCATTGTAATTGCATGTCTGATGGTGATGGAGGCTGCTCCTGTTCTTGCTGCGTTGTTGCTGCTGCGAGCCAGAAGCGGCTCTTTTACCTTGTTCTTTCCTTCCATGAGTACCTGAAACATACAAGACCAATAGTAGATTCACATTAAATTTGGTGATTGAAATTGAATTAAGTACAAAACACCGTAATAAACAAAGAAAATAATAAAGGTTAAGGGAGAAAAGGTTAGAATAATACTTAAGCAAGACAAAATATGGGAATTTATAATCTAATAAACAAAGCGATGCAACAATTTAACAATTAATACAAGTGAGAAAATGGAAGACCAAATAATATATTTAACTATTTATTAAGCAACAATGTTTATCCATTAACACTTGGAAACAAGACCACAACACGCTAATCACAACTATGATCACTACTAAATCCATCACTACTGTCATCCAGAAATGCAATGTTGTCCTCATCTTCATCTTCTTCAGAATTGCTAGACGTCAGTTCAGGTTCATCGTCCTCATCATCAGACATTATTTCATCGTCCTCGGATTCAGAGACAACAAAATCCTCACTAATAGTATAGTCCGGAATCTCATTCGGTGGACATAGGGTTGAAGGTTCTGGTGCTAAAAACTTTTGCATGTTAACTGGAGCATCAACCACCGACCTAGCGTGTGTTTTGAACACTGCCCACCACTGAATTCGATCCCGTTTACGGCTTGGATAAGATGTGTAGTAAACTTGGGTAACTTGGTAAGATAACACAAATGGATCATATTTGGGGTACTTCTTAGTGTGAATTGACTTCGACGAGCTTGTAGCGCTGAGTACGTTCATACCCCTGACACAATCAAACCATGAACACTTAAATAACATAGTCTTGTATTCTTTTTTGACACCGGTGTAGACAAGTTCTATGATATCCTCTAAAATTCCAAATACTCAGTGCCATCTTCACCCGAAACACAAACACCGTAATTCATGGTTGATTTGTGACTGCCGTACGCACTTGTATGGAAGTTGAAACCACCAACTACAATTTGACTAAAAGTGCGCACCCGCTTGGAAGGGCCCATAGCCAACGCTTGTACGACATCAGAACCTGGTTTCTCCTCATGGACCTGTCAATGTTTCGGACCATTACAGCTGCTTAAGTATACAAAAGGGATATCATGAACCTATTGAAATTGTTTGTTAACTCTTTTTACCTTCATACGCAACCAATTTGGGAATTCACCTTCAAATTTAACATGAACTTCTTCTGCAAGCAAAGCTGGATGAATTGTTTTCATATAGTCCTCAAACTTCCTAGAAAATGGCATGAGTTTGAGTTAAACATTGTGATAAGCTACTATTTTTACATGTTCCACACGCTAAGTTTTAGTAGAAACGGGGTTACCTTTCATAGTCTCCTAAAATGCCGCTGTTAGACAACACAAAATAATGCGCCGATAGGAGTTCTTTCTCATCTAGAAATCTTGCTTTCCCTTGAGTAGTTACGCGACCCCTATCAACTCTAAACAATTCCGGGACTTCGTTGTTGTCTACGTCATCCTCAATATCAGGGTTGACATTTCGACCAAGATCTCTTGCTTTTGTGTCGAACTTGGGGTCAAAGTAATGGGAGCAGAAGTTTGCTACCTCTTCAATTAGGTAAGCATTGCATATTGAACCTTCGACACGAGCTTTGTTACCAATCTTTCTTTTTAAATGATTCAGGAACCTATGGTTTTTAAAAAGCATCAACACTGGTTTAGTGTTCGTAGCGGCTTATACAACTTAGGAAAAAACTTTATGAAATTTTGCACATTAACAACTACTTACCTTTCGAATGGATACATCCATCGGTATTGAACAGGTCCACACACTTTGGCCTCATAAGGCAAGTGTATCGGCAAATGCTCCATAGAGTTGAAGAACGAAGGGGGGAAAATCTTTTCAAGCTTGCAAATGATCTCTGCAATGTTTCTCTCCAATCGTTCCATGTCAGTGACTTTGATTGTGTAACAACAAAGATCTCGGAAAAATTGGCTTATCTCTGTAATAGCATTCCAGACATGGGTAGGGAGAAATTCTTTTAAAGCAACAGGCAACAACCTTTCCATGAAAACATGACAATCATGACTCTTCATTCCAGTTAGTTTACAACTTTTCAAATCAACACATCTCCTCAAATTGGACGCATAGCCATCAGGAAAACGCAACTGCTTAACCCACTCACACAGAACCTTTCTTTGATCTCTATCAAGAGTGAATGGTGCACTCGGCCTGACATCTTTCCCTCTGTCATCCTGCTGTAGATGTAGCTCGGGACGTTTACAAACAGCCTCGATGTCGAGTCTAGCCGCGGGTGTATCACAAGTTTGGTTTTTGACATCCATAATAGTGTGGATGAGTTGATCAAAAAAGTTCTTCTCAATGTGCATCACGTCTAAGTTATGGCGAAGGATAAGATGCTTCCAATAGGGCAGGTCCCAAAAAATGCTCCTCTTTGACCAACCAGATTTAGCCTTTTTCACAGAATTAAGTGCTTCTGGCCCATCAGTCGCCTTAGGAAGGTCTTTCACACATTCCCATAGTTCATCTCCTGACATGATATGGGGAGGATCACCTTTCTGAACTTTGTTCTTACAAAAAGCTGTCTTGCTGTTCCTGAACGGGTGATCCGGTGAAAGGAATTGCCTATGGCAGTCAAACCAAGACACCTTGCCACTATTTTTCAACCAGAATGATTTGCTTTTCTCCATGCAATAGGGACAAGCTTTAAAACCATGTGTAGACCAACCAGACATCATACCATAAGCGGGAAAGTCACCAATAGTCCATAAGATGGCAGCTCGAAGATTGAAATTTTGTTTACTTGAAATGTCGTAAGTAGTAACACCAACTTCCCACAACTGTTTGAACTCTTCTATTAGTGGTTGCATGTAAACATCTAGGTTTCCTTTGGGGTTGTTGGGACCGGGAATAATCAATGATAGGAACATGAATTCTCTTTTCATACACATCGATGGGGGCAAGTTATATGGGGTCAATATGACTGGCCAACAAGAATAGTTACCCCCAAACTTCCCATGAGGATCAAACCCATCCGTACACAAACCGAGCCTAACATTACGAGGTTCAAACGCAAACTCCTGTGAGCAACTATCCAACCTTTTCCACGCTTCAGTGTCGCTAGGGTGTGCCATTGTACCTTGCAACCGAGGATTTTTTGCATGCCATGACATTTCCTCCGCAATGTCCTTGGTGGCAAACATTCTTTGTAGCCTAGGACTGATCGGAAGATGAATGAGAACATTATGAGGAACGTCATTCCCTTTCGAAGTCCTCTTGTAACGGTCGCTGCCGCAAACAGTACACTTAGACAAGTGAGCATCACCTTTCCAAAACAACATACAACCTTTCGGGCATGCATCAATCTTCTTAGCAGGCATCTCCAACCCTTGAACAATTTTCTTTACCTCGTAGAATGTCTCCCCTATATAGGTGTTCTTAGGAGACGAATCACTAAACAAAGACACAATGGCATCTACACCCCGTTGGGGCATATTGAACTCGGATTTAATACTAGTTATTTTAGAGGCCATCTCTAATCTAGACATTGAACTCCCTTCAACCCAAGGTTGTTCAGAAGCCTTTAGCATATCATAGAACTGCTTGGCCTCGGGGTTAGGTTCCTCCTCTGATTGGGTACCCGATTGATCTTGGTTATGTCCAAAAGCATCCATAACCATTTCGCGATAGTCATTGGATTGCCGGTCGGAGGACTCAGGTAACCCTTCCCCATGACAATGCCACTCATAATAATCCGGTTTAAACCCCTTGGCATACAAATGATACTTTACTGTGTCCGGATCATAGATGCGTTTGTTCTTGCATTTAACACACGGACACCTAACTTCATTTGGGTCAGTTGTCTGCGGATGATCTTTACAATATTGAAGGAATTCCTCAACTCCTTCCTTAAAAGCAGGGTTCATAGAAGATCCGACCTTCCTACAATACATCCAACTACGTTCCCTTCTTTTCATAGTGACAACTTCTACACAAGTCACGCATATAATTATTTTAGTCTAAATGGCAAAATATATATATTGAAAACTGCATAGGGTTGTATTATAATTATTCTATAATGATACAACAATAGTACTTGATTCGAACAGAAAAATTCAATTCCAAACTTAAAACACAAAGAATAATCCAATCAAACCATTATTAGGCTAATAAATGTGATAGACTGACAGTAGCATCTCAAACACTACAATTGTACTGCAGAAACTTCATGAACGGGAAACTAAGCTAATTATCAATACATTATTATCATGCAGATTTTGCAGAACCATTAAAGAAGTTTAAATGGCAATAATACTACTAAAATATATTTTACCAATCTAATAATAACAATAAGATAGTCCTTAAATCTATATATATATCACTTCTTCATTATTGGCAAATAAAACAACTTTGTTAAGAATCAAGTACTATACATACAACATCTAACTGAAAGGTACTAAAACATTCAACAAAAACAATAATTAATATAAGGGGATATATAAGAAATACATGAAGACTTATAAATTCAGCATAATTAAGCTACATTTCACCACCCCTTAGTTTATCATTATGCTACATTTGGTAATTCACTATTAGAATCCCTCTAAAAGGCCCTTCATGGTTTCAGATTCTCTATGCAAGGCATTTTTTTACTTCCTTGCTATCTAGAGCAAGAGATTTCAAGAACAGAGGCGGTTTTCCCCTTAGTTATAGGATCCATATCGGAGTATTTGTCTCACAACTTTATGCCGCTTTTATCATAAATTTTCTTACTAAACTATTGGATTCCAATTAATGTAGTGTATGGAATGAAAATTATAATAAAAGACTAAATGGGAAACATTTCACCTTAACTCATTTATAGTGGACTAAATTAAATCATCAACCCACTAATCTAAGTTTATTGGAGATACCTTCTCAATATATTATTGCCATAACAAAAGATAAAGTTTACTAAGATAGAATAAGATAGAATAAGATAAAAGATAAAGTCATTCAATATCAATAATATTCATCTTTCTCAATAGTTTCAACAAAGCTCATTGCTTAAAAAAAACAAACCATAATTCAAACTGTTGATATATGGTAAAATTGAAGTACAAGTATAATGAAGTAAAATGTTGAAATCTATTAATAATAACATGACACACAAGAGTTACATACTCAAATTGTAAAGCACATGGTTTGGACTCAAAAAAGAATAATATTATTAATATTCTATCTCTAGTTGCTAGCTTGATATGGATCCTATAACTTTCAAGGCTTTATTGACCTAAATGAGTAGTTAATTGAGTACCATTGAACTATTAAACACTGAATTTTATCATTTGTGAAAACAAATTAACCTAGCAAAAATTATATAGTGTCACACGAGTCATCGAATTAAACAACAAGCAAATAATGTAATCCTAATTCTTTAGAACTTAAATGGAGGCATCAACCAGCCACCACAACGCCCATACCACCAAACCACCACAACGGTCGGAAATTATGTAAGAAATTATGTAAAAAAAAAAAAGCAACATCAACCACCACACCACCCATACCACCAGCCTAGCACCACCAACAGGCCACAAACAACAAAAATTAAATCACCAACAGCACCACCAGCCTAGTACCACCACAACGCCCATACCACCAGCCTAGCACCACCAACAGGCCACAAACAGCGTACCCCCAACCACGAAAACCACCATCAACCACCACAACGCCCATACCAACAGCCTACCCCCAACCACGAAAACCACCCCCACCACTATCCACCCCTGGAACCACCACACCACCATTAAATCACAAATCAAATGACGAAAAAATTAAATTACAAAAACTCGAAAAAAAACCAAATCAAAAACCACAATCACAAATCGCATAATGATGCTCGAAAAAAACCAAATCAAAAACCACAATCACAAATCAAATCGCATAATGATACTCGAAAAAAACCAAAAATCCGAAAAGAAATTAAAAAAAAAGATAAAAATTAAAACAAACGAAAGTAATCTAATACCTAAAAAATTAAAAACCCTAAAACGAAATTAAAAACACGAAATTAAAAAATTAAGTATATTTACTAAAACGAAACCCTAAAACGAAACCCTAAAACGATTGCAATTAGTTTCGAGAATTACCGTCTATCACTACAACGGAATAAGAACGGAAGAAGACCGCCAGAAAAGAAGACGCCGGAAATTTAGCCCTAAGACCGCCGGAAGAACAACAGTAAAAGTATTGAGAAGACCGCCGGAAAAAAAAAAAAAAAAAAAAAACGATGGAAAAATAAAAAAAACGACAACAAAAAGGGCAGTGAGAAGACCGCCGGAAGAAGGGGGAAGGCCGCCGGAAAAGAAGGAGAAGAAGAAAGGAGTGTGTGTTTAATTTGTTAGGGAGAAGGACGGTATAAGGAGAAGAAGGAGTGTGATTTTGTTTAATTCTTTTTTGAAGTAAAAAAAGGTGTTTTGTTCCGTCGCAAACAACAAAATTTCGTCACAAAAAACAGACTACCCTTTGATTTGTTTTTGTCACTTTTTTGCGACGGAAATATCCGTCGCAAAAACTAGGAATTCCCTCGCAAAATTTGCGACGGAAATAATTCCGTCGCAAAAACTTGGAATTCCCTCGCAAAATTTGCGACGGAATAAAATTCCGTCATAAAATTCCGTCGCTATTTGGTCGTTTTCTTGTAGTGTTCGGGGCGCTGCGGAGGTCCATAGCACGTGGTAAAAAAAACGGGGCGAAAAAGTGATGGGGCCCGAGACGGCGGCTCTGGGGGTCTGAAACAAAGACTATTATTCACTGTTTTTTGGGGTTCAGGGGTCCAAGAAAAAAATACCAGAAATTGACCGTGGTTCCCCAATTTTCCCGAACAAAGGAGTCGAGGTGAAAAGGTCATATGAGGGATGACAAGAAGGCCTTAGAGGATTGCATATAAAGTTGTTTTTCCCCTGTCTAGAAGAGGGCATAAGAGGGATCCTAAGAATTGTTTAGGGGCCCGAAACGATCATGGGGGGGTGCTGTAGAGGTTCATAGTAAGTGGTAAAAAATGGGGCAACAGAAGTGACGGGGCCCAGGACGGCGCCTCTGGGGGTCTAAAACAAAGGCTATTATTCACTATTTTTTGGGGTTCAGGGGTACCGGAAATAAAAATCCCGAAAATCGACCGGGGTGCCTATAAGGTAAAAATAGAAACCCAGACCAAAAGATTCGGGGTGAAAAGGTCATATGAGGATTGATAAGAATTCCTTAGACGATTGTATATAAGGATGTTTTTCCCCTCTCTGGAAGACGCCATAAGAGGTATCCTAAGAGGTGTTTAGGGGCCGAAAACGATCGCAAGAGATGGTGTTGAGGTCCATAGCATGTGGTAAAAAAACGGGGCAAAAAAGTGACGGGTCCCAGGACGGCTCCTCCGGCGGCTTGAAAAAAGCTATGACACCTCAACAAAGAAAACACACACAAATTAGGGAAATTCATCCCTTAACAAGACACACACACACACACACTCAACAAGATAAGTATGACACCTCATCACTGCATCTTGATCTTATCTTGCCTAACAAACTCTAACAAACTAATCTAACCAGGAAAATATCCTAGCAACCTAACTAAATAATTAATAAACAAGATAATCATCAGAAATTATCCTAAAAATCACAAAAAATACTTGTTGCCCAAGATAGCCAAAAATCGTCAAAATACACGCCCTTTGTTGTTCATCCATTTTGCGCAATTTTCAACAACTTCAAAAAATGCTTCAAGATTCAATCTTTTAATCAAGAAACCTTCAAGAAACCATTCTTCATGTCTTTCAGCATATTTATGATGATCAAGACTCCACAAGAACTAAGAATAATAATGTCCAAAATGAGAAAACCCTATCAAGTGAAATGGGAAAAAACTCATTGACTAAACCAACTTATTCCCTATAATCACCACTGTGACCCATCCTGTGAGTGCATTAATAATAATTCATAGCTTATTTAATGACTCACTCCACCAGTGACAAAGTATTAATGTTCAATAGCCAATAGTGTTGGCTAGGAAGCCACCACCATCACTAGTCTCTACAGTGTCAGCCACAATCATTGTCACCCAAACCTGTGTTTTATCCTTATCAAACCCAATAGGATTTATTAATAGGTTGATTGGCTCATCCACTATTGGTGTATCATAGGATATTTCACTAGCACCTAAATTCACATCATTCTCCCCTAATTGAAAATAATTTGTCCTCAAATTCACGTCATGCCTACATGGAATAAGTGAATCACCACTTGTGCATTTTTTTATTTGCAACACAAGCCATATCCAAACGTTGAACAAACTGATTATGACAATCACCTTTTTAGCCTTCATTGATTCTTGTTCATCAGCCAATTCATTAGGAAATACGTCAGCAAATTTCTGTAGTAAAGATGTGAGGCACAAATCAGATGATATTTTATTTGATGTTGCTTCCTTTACAAAAAGAATAAATGCAGGGTTCCCTTGCTCCACTTCTTTCTCAAATTCCTTAGCAGAAAGGAATAGCTTTGTTTGTTTCTGGACTTTTCCTGCAGATGGAGTCAATGGTAGGAGATTGATTTGTTTCCTATCCTTCAAAACCGTATATACATTCAATTCCCATTATGTTGCACCTTTCTATCATATTGCCAGGGTCTTCCTAGGAGCAATTGGCATGCAATCATAGGTACAACATCACACCACAATTCGTCATTATACAAACCAATGGTGAAATTGATTAGTGGTTGTTTCCTTACTTCAATCCCTTTTGTATCATCAAGACAATTTAGTTTATAGGTATTGGTATGATCCCTTTGTGTCAATTTCAACCTTTTTACTAGCTCTTTTGAAGCCACATTGGTGCAGGATCCACTGTCAATGATCAAATTGCAAAGGTAGGGACAAATTTTGCAGACACTGCGAAATAGACTCTCCCTCTGGGTTTCATGTGATGTGGATTTTTTGTAGTATTCGTAAATACAACCTCAAATTCACGTGTTGTTTATCAATCCAACTCTCCACTCCTGGATTATATAATTGAATGCTAATTAATTAATACACTCCTGTAATTAATTAACTAGGATCTAAATTTGTTTATCACTCTTGACTCACAAATTTATGATGAAAATTCGAACAAACACTCTTGCGCAAATTTCCATGAAATTCAACGAAATGAACTTTTTACTTTCAATGAGAAAAACTTAATTAATTACATCCTATTGTTGAGATTATTTATAGGTATCCTCAACAAAAAAATCCTAACTAGAAACAACAAAGAAAACACGCACAAATTAGGGAAATTCATCCCTTAACAAGACACACACACACACACTCAATAAGATAAGTATGACACCTCATCACTACATCTTGATCTTATCTTGCCTAACCAACTCTAACAAACTAATCTAATTAAGAAAATATCCTAACAACCTAACTAAATAATTAATAAACAAGATAATCACCAGAAATTATCCTAACAATCACGAAAAATACTTGTTTCCCAAGATGGCCAAAAATCGTCAAAATACACGTCCTTTGTTGTTCGTCCATTTTGCGCAACTTTCAAGAACTTCAAGAAATGCTTCAAAATTAAATATTTTAATCAAGAAACCTTTAAGAAACCATTCTTCATGTCTTTTTGCATATTTATGATGATCAAGACTCCACAAGAACTAATAATAATAACGTCCACAATGAGAAAACCCTGTCAAGTGAAATGTCAATAAACTCATGGACCAAACCATCTTGTTCCCTGTTACCACCATTGTAATCCATCCTGTGAGTGCATTAATTAGAGTTACTATAACTTAATTTAACTAATGTCTCACTCCACCAGTGACAAAGTATTAATGATCATCATCCATAGTGTTATCTTGAAATCCACCACCATCACAAGAATTTATAATGTCAACCTTAATCATTGTCACCCATACCTGTGATTTACCTTTGTCAAACCCAATAGGATTTATTAATAGGTTTATTGGATCATCCACTATTGGCGTATCACAGATATTCAAACTCACACCATTCTCCCCTAGTTGAAAAGAATTTGCCCTCAAATTCACGTCATCCCAACATGGAATAAGTGAATCACCACTTGTCCACTTTTTTATTTGCAATATAAGCCATATCCAAATATTGAACAAACATATTATGACAATCACCTTTTTAACCCTCATTGATTATTGTTCATCAGGCAATTCATCAGGAAACACATCAGCAAATTCTTCTAGCAAAGTAGTGAGGCGCAAATCAGTTGATACTTTATTTGATGTCGCTTCCTTTACAAAGAGAATAAATGCAGGGTTCCCTTACTCTACCTCCTTCTCAAATTCCTTAGCAGAAAGGAATAAACTGGTTTGTTTCTGGTCCTTTCCAGCCGATGGAGTCAATGGTAGGAGATTGATTCATTTCCTATCCTTCAAAACCGTATATACATTCGATTCACCATTATGTTGCACCTTTCTATCATATTGCCAGGGTCTTTCCAGGAGCAATTTGCATGAAGTCATGGGTACAACGTCACATCACAACTCGTCATTGTATAGACCAATGGTGAAATTGATTAGTGCTTTCTTCCTTACTTTAATCCCTTTTGTATCATGAAGCCAATTCAATTTATAGGGACTACTATAGTCTCTCTGTGTAAATTTCAATCTTTTTAGCAGATCTTTGTAAGCCACATTGGTGCAGGATCCAATGTCAATGATTAAATTACAAAGGTAGGGACCAATTTTGTAGACACTGTGAAATAGGCTCTCCCTTTGGATTGCATGTGGTTCCACATCTGTATGTAATGTTCTCCTAACCATAAAGGTTTCGCCACCCTAAATCAATAGAGGTTGATTCACAGTTTCTAGGGTTTCATCATCAGAATCCTCCCCACCCTGGTTTTAAATGATGTCCTCATCATCTACGACCATAATGTGATAAATTTCGTCCTCAGAGACCCATAATCTGGCCTGTTCCATTGTTAAGGTGTGTTTGGATGTACAACCAGAAGTAATCTGACCTAATCCACATTTAAAACATCTCTTGCAATCTTCATATTCTGCTTTAGAAATCACCTTTTTGGGTTTATCCCCTGTAGAGCTTGGTGTTTCAGATGTTTGTGGTGTTTGTGGTGGTTGATTTGCTTTGGCATTAGTATTCTGAGGAGTGTAGGGTGCTTCACCAGTGGTAGGCACGAAATGTCGTGTGGTGTCTCCCTTTATACGCATTTCCACTTTTAAACCCAACTTGCAAAGATCATCAAAGGTATGATATTGAGCCAGATCAAGTTCCTTATCAATATTTCTGTTCAATCCCTTCAAAAATCTCGCCATCTTCATGTGTTCCCTTTCCTCTAAATCACAAAATAAAGATAACCTTTCAAACTCTGCAATATAATCACGCACACTCATAGTGCCCTGATATAAAGAAGTCAACTTGACATAATTTTGCTGATCAAAATCAAAAGGCACATATTTGTCACGCAACTCCTTTTTGAGGTGAGACCAGGAAACTATTTTGGCTTTGTTTTGGCGTTTCCGTTTGGCTTTGACGCCCTCATACCATAATCCAGCAGTTTTGGTCAATCTGATATAAGCAATTTTAAAGGTTTTTTTTATCATCAAAATCCTTATATTCAGCAATCTTTTCTACTTGTCGTTCCCATTCAAGATAGTCATCTGGGGAACCTTGGCGTGTGAAGTCATCAAGTTTAATGCCACGATCATCAAACTTTTGCTTGCCTTTTGAACTTCTTTTAGGGGAGTCAAAATAAGAAGACGTGTGTGAATCTGCTTCATCATCATCATCACCACGAAAATAGTGTATGGATTGAGGATCAAGCTTTCGTTGGAATTGTTTAGCCAAAACATGAATTCTAACATTATCCTTCTTTTGTCTCATGTCCATAGCCTCTAATTTTGGCATCATGTCTTGAATAAGTTGTGTTAAATTTGAATCTCACATGTTGGATCGAAAAAACCTTGAAATCCGATACCAAATTGATGTGGATTTTTAGTAGTATTCGCAATTACAACCTCAAATTCACGTGTTGTTTATCAATCAAACTCTCCACTCCTGGATTATTTAATTGAAGGCTAATTAATTAATACACTCCCGTAATTAATTAACTAGGATCTGCATTTGTTTATCACTCTTGACTCACAAATTTATGATGAAAATTCAAACAAACACTCTTGCGCAAATTTTCGTGAAATTCAACGAAGTGAACTTTTTATTTTCAACAAATTACATCCTAATGTTCAGATTACTTATAGGTATAATCAACAAAAAAATCCTAACTAGAAAAAACAAAGAAAACACGCACAAACTAGGGAAATTCGTCCCTTTACAAGACACACACACATACACTTAACAAGATAAGTATGACACCTCATCACTGCATCTTGATCTTATCTTGCCTAACAAACTCTAACAAACTAATCTAATCAAGAAAGTATCCTAAAAACCTAACTAAATAATTAATAAGCAAGATAATCATCAGAAATTATCCAAAAAATCATGAAAAATACTTGTTGCCCAAGATTACCAAAAATCGTCAAAATACACACCCTTTATTGTTCGTCCATTTTGCGCAATTTTCAAACACTTCAAGAAATGCTTCAAGATTTAATCTTTTAATCAAAAAACCATTCTTCATGTCTTTTAGCATATTTATGATGATCAAGACTCCACAAGAACTAATAATAATAATGTCCAAAATGAGAAAAACCCTATCAAGTGAAATGGGAAAAAACTCATGGACTAAACCAACTTGTTCCCTGTAATTACCACTGTGATCCATCCTGTGAGTGCATTAATAATAATTCATAGCTTATTTCATGACTCACTCCACCAGTGACAAAGTATTAATGATCAATAGGCAATAGTGTTGGCTAGGAAGCCACCACAATCACTAGTCTCTATAGTGTCAGCCATAATCATTGTCACCCAAACCTGTGATTTATCCCTATCAAACCCAATAGGATTTATTAATAGGTTGATTGGCTCATGCACTGTATCATAGGATATTTCACTAGCACCTAAGTTCACATCAATGAGTGCCTTGGAAGCATGCCCATTCACATATGCTTCAACAAACATAAGTGAAGATGTTTTCGAACGGGGCAGCGTACTCACCTTGGCCACGTCGTCGCACTCACTTGCTTCAACCGCCGCCTTGACGCTGCACAGCAAACACAAAGTCTCCATTTGCGCCTCGTTCCCCAACGATTCTCCGTTCGACCCCATAAGAGCACTGAGGTTTTCATTGGCTGGGCATTCCGTGGCCCAACGCGGCCCTCCGCATAAGAAACAACCACGGTTCATTGGCTTGTCTGAGGATAATGCTGTACCCTTTTCTTTATCCTTCCTCTCGAACTTGCCTTCCCCCTGGTGACAGTGGTTTCGCTCGGTGGGCTTAGCTCCCCCTCCTTTCCCCTTGCTACCACCACTTTTGGCATCCTTCTTGGAACCCCTAAACTCCGTCAAGGACTTTGCAATAGCGATAGTGTCAGCAATGGTTTGAGGGTTCCTCCTCTTAACCTCTTGAGGTGGATTTTTAGTAGTATTCGCAAATACGACCTCAAATACACGTTTTGTTTATCAATTAAACTCTCCATTCCTGGATTAATTTAACTGAAGGCTAATTAATTAATACACTCCTGTAATTAATTAACTAGGATCTAAATTTTTTAATCACTCTTGATTCACAAATTTATGATAGAAAATCGAACAAAGTTTAATCACTAAACTTGCGCAATTTTTACGGAAATATTGAATTGAAATTTTTATGTGTAAAACTTAATTAATTACATCCTAATGTTGAGATTATTTATAGGTATAATCAACAACAAAATCCTAACTAGAAACAACAAAGAAAAGACGCACAAACTAGGGAAATTCGTCCCTTTACAAGACACACACACACACACACAACAAGATAAATATGCCACCTCATCACTGCATCTTGATCTTATCTTGCGTAACAAACTCTAAAAAACTAATCTAATCAAGAAAATATCCTAAAAACCTAACTAAATAATTAATAAACAAGATAATCATCAGAAATTATACTAAAAATCACGAAAAATAATTGTTGCCCAAGATTGCCAAAAATCGTCAAAATACACGCCCTTTATTGTTCGTCCATTTTGCGCAATTTTCAAGAACTTCAAGAAATGCTTCAAGTTTTAATCTTTTAATCAAGAAACCTTCAAGAAACCATTCTTCATGTATTTTAGCATATTTATGAAGATCAAGACTCCACAAGAACTAATAATAATGTCCAAAATGAGAAAACCCTATCAAGTGAAATGGGAAAAAACTCATGGACTAAACCAACTTGTTCCCTATAATCACCACTTTGATCCATCCTGTGAGTGCATTAATAATAATTCATAGCTTATTTAATGACTCACTCCACCAGTGACATAGTATTAATGATCACCTTCCGTTGAGCCCAATGTTGCAACCCTTCAATGAAGTAAATGAGTTGGGTCTTCTCTGTCATGTCTTTGACTTCAAGCAAGAGTGATGTGAATGTCTTGATATATTCTTTGATGTTGCTTGTGTGCTTCAACACACGGAGCTTTGTCATGGACACCTCTTGAGCATTCTCCGGGTAGAATTGCTTCTTGAAGTCTTTATTAAACTCATCCCAAGTGTCAATAGAATAAGTTCCCTTCTTGATATCCAACACACGCCTTCTCCACCATAGGATACCATCCTCCCCGAGGTACATAGCGGAGGTGTTGATCTTGGAAATTTCATCCTCCAAGTGCATGGCTTCAAAATACCTCTCCAAGCTCCAAAGGAAATTGTCGATTTCTCGAGCATCCCTATTCCCTTGGTACTTGGATGGTTTGGGAATGTCCATCTTTGGCCCCGCTTGGAGAGTGACACCCCCACTTACCGCGGCCTTCTTGCAGAACAACAGCTCGTCCTTGAGGAGGTCATTTTCTTTCCTCAAGGCTGAGAGCTCTCCCCAGACCTTAGCCATCTCGCTCTCCATCTTCTCCAAGACATGGTTCATGAGCGTGTTGGCCTCGGCGGAACGCTCAATAGCAATCTCCTCAACCCTTGTGTCAACAACATCCACTTGCTCCTTGAGCGCTCCAATGTCTAACTCGGCCTTCCTTGGCCCGTCGAATAATTCCACGGCTCCCTTCTTGACCCTTGCGGATCGCTCTTCTGCTTTAGCCGAATTCTCCATCGCCTTGGCTACTCGTTTCTCAAGCTTCTCAAATGCCGCCTAAGTAACCTCTGGCACATTACCTTCAGTTGCTTGTCCTGAAGTGCTGCTCTTGTCCTTGGCCATTGAACCTCAACTTAATTCAACCTCGTGCACTTGCTAACACACTCCAACACCCATATATCCCAACAACCGTAGCTACTCTGATACCACTTGTCACGTGTTACCTAATTCCCCTTAGTCCTAGGCACGCTGCCCACTAACTTCCACCCATTGGATGCTAGTCAAGGCTAACCCCTTTTCCTAGTATGTCGCTAAGTAATGCAACGAAAGCTTGAATAAGAGAGTAAGTAAGAAAGCACAAGTGTTTGAGTAAAGTATGTGTTGTATTGCTTGAGAGAAGGTGAGTACAAGGCTTATGTGTTTTTCTGAATGAATATACAAATGAATGCCTTGGGTATTTATAGCCAACACCCCTTCCTACTATATCTAATCTAGAACATTCTAACCTCCTCAAATGGAGGGTTCTACACAATACCCTAGCTAGAACCTTCTAGTCTTTACATACTCTTATGAAAATGTGAGAATAACCTAGAAACATCTATGCATCCACTAGAGCATACTAGAACACTCTAGGGTCACCTACCCTAGAATATCCTACAATGTTTCGGAATCTTCCGGAATGTGCCGTACTACTCTAGACCTTTCAATGAGGTTCTAGAGCATTCCATACTCTTCAAATGTAGTAGACAGCCTTTACGCCATGTTTGAACCTCTTTAGAGAAATATAGCACTGTCGTCCCCAAAAGTACTGCTTATCTGCACATCCAGTATTATCCTGCAGCACTATCTTTTCCCTTTGGACTGACTACTATAGGGAGATAAGTGTTGCTGGCACAACACATGGGTGGCTCCCCTTGGGGATCCCTATGCCCTCGTTCCAATGCAATAGGTGGGTCACTAGGTCACTCGTGACAGCACGTAAGGTAAAAACAGGAACCCAGACCAAAGGATTCGGGGTGAAAAGGTCATATGAGGGATTGCAATACCCCACATTTTCGCGTAATTTAAGAAAGTACTGTTGTACTTTATTCGTATAAATTTAATATTTTTATTGAAAAAAATAATAAATATGTTCAATGGGCATATTAAATAATAAAAATTAATAACAATAAAATAAATAATAAGTATTGGTTGAAAGTCATTATTTGTAGGAGACGAAGCAACGTTACATTACAAGGTACGTTAGTACTAAAGACAAACGAACACAGGTGTTAGAATGCATGCTTGAACAATTCTTAATTACATGAAATCTTGTATTAGGGATTCGGAGTGAAAAGGTCATATGAGGAATGATAAGAAGGCCTTAAACGATTGCATATAAGGCTGTTTTTCCCCTCTCGAGAAGAGGCAATAAGAGGGATCCTAAGAGGTGTTCGAGGGCCAAAAACGATCGTGGGGGGTGCTGTGGAGGTCCATAGCATGTGGTAAAAAAAATAGGCACAAAAAGTGACGGGGCCAGTGACGGCCCCTATGGGGCCTGTAATAAAGGCATTCAATGTTTTTCGGGGGCCTCAGACAACTCTAGACCTTCCAACGAGGTTTTAGAGCCTTCCACACTCTTCTAATACAGTAGGCAACCCCGATGTCAAGTTTGAGCCCATATGAAGAAGTATAGCACTGTCATCCCAAAAAGTATTGTTTATCTACACATCAAGTATTTCCCTTTAGCACTAAGTTTTCATTAAAACTGCCTACTATAGGGAGAGGGTGTTGCTTGGCAGCCCACTGTAGACACCTAATTTAGTCCCCCTGTCCCGCAGCAGGACTCTGTGATGATTAAAAAAAACTCATTTCTTTAAAAGATTGGATAATCTAGTATACTTGGGCATAAAAATATAAATATCGGACATTATAAAAGTCCCATTCTCATTTAACGGACTTTTTAAAATCATCCCTTTTTATTATTTGAAATAAATGAATAAAATAAAATGATAATAAAATAATAATAAAATAACAATAAAAAAATAAAAAATCAAAATCAAAATCAAAAAAATTCTTTCAAAAAACGCAGCGCGCTTAATTTAGTCACGCTGACAGCCCAACGTGACTAAGTTTACAGCGCTACCCTAGTAGCGTTGTAGGGTTTCTCGCGCTGCGGGGCCAGCGCGATTCGGCGTACCACGCTAGCAGGCCAGCGCAGTTAGGGTTCCCACGATGCTATTAAAACCTTCATTTTCTTCATTTCTCGATACCTTTTTTTTACTCATTCTCTCCCTCATACTTAATTAATCCGATTATTGCTTTTAACAACCTTATTTTTTATAATAATTATTTATTATTTATTTGCTATTTATTTTACTAAAACGTGGCTAGAAATTTTGATAATATCGAAACGTAATTTGAAACTTTGCCCAAATTAATACTTGACGAAGACAATATTTAAAGGGGAAGTGGTACGTTTCCTGAGAACCATAAAAATCATGTTTATGGACTTTTAGTTGTTGTTTCACCATTTATTTACCGCTTTATCACCTTATTATTGTTAAAGGACTTAAATTGATTGTTTGCAATGCTTAATCAAGATAATTCTTTCGGACAAATCTAATCATGCTAGGCTCCCTAAATAAATTTTAATAATGGTTTGAGTTAAATTAATTAGCTTTTTTATGTTATCACTAACAATTTAATGTTATTTTTTGCTAATTTTGTAAATTGATAATTGTGTGATTCTAAATATAATTTGCGTATGGTTAAGAGGAAACTAGTAATGGCTGCCTATGGGCTCACCCGACGCACTCCGTCATGTTTGTACCTTCGCCCCCGAATCCAATCTTTGGTTCACTCGACCACAACATGGAGTCATCCCCATGGAATATGAGAGAATTTCCGTGCAATTTAGGCAAACGTCCCTTATTCGAGTCCCATTCGTATCTAATCTAAATACACGGTTTATGAGTTTAGTTCCTAAAACTCATTGGCGACTCCTTATTAGCATGGTTGGTATCGGTATTGAAGTTTCTCCCAAAAAAATGATTTAAAATTGGGTTTAAAATTAAAAAAGAGCAGCGCTAGAAAGTTAACTACGCTACCTACGTAGCGTTACAAACCTTCATGCGCTAACACTGTAGCGTCACAGAACTTGTAAAGCTGTAGGGTCAGCGTGGGAAATCTTGTAGTGCTACGTCTGTAGCGTGGTAGTAGTTCCAGCGCTCCATTTCAGTTGAAAGAAAGGAAAAAAGGAAAAAAAAGGCAGCGCTGGAAAATTAAATATGCTACCTTCGTAGCGTTAAAAATCTTCTTACGCTGACACTGTAGCGTCACAAACCTTGTGACAATTTTTTCACCTTTCAGTTGAGCGTTCCAACGCTCCATTTCAGTTGAAAAAAATGTCTAATTAATTCGTTTCACCTTTCCTTAAGCCAATTTTTTAGGTCTAACTCGACCTATGGACGGTTTGGGAAAGGTGACCAAAAAATTTGGGATCCCAAAATTCCGGGGCCCTTACAGTGGCGACTCCACTGGGGACTAAAACAGGGTGTCACTTGAAAATTTTATCTTAATCATCCACTTATTATATTTAGAACAAATTGCATTTTTTAGACATATTGCATACATGTGACAAACACTTGGCTTCCATGTGTTTGAAACAAACCTTAAGATCACCATAATAACATTACATTTCAGGAAGGAACTATTGACTTGGTGGGGCCCATGGTCTCTAAGAAACCGAGCAAGATAGAACCTTAACCCAACTACATCAATTTCTAAGCCGCCCATGGTACTTAGATGGGAGAAACTTCATATCGAACAGTTATTATACCGCAAAGTGTTGGAGCACACTCCTTAGATGTAGAACCTTTTTGACCTACCATGACTGACCGTATTTTATTTTGTAATTATTGCTTCCTTTTTGTTTTTTTATAGTTGCTTGTTTTGCCTTTTATATTTTGTGCATATTTAGATTTTCTGAGATTTTCTAATCTTTTCAATCACAATATTTTATTAGCTAACTAAATTAAATGATTACATAAAACATTTTCCATAATTTTTAAATTATATTATTTAATATCATTTGATTACTTGGAAGATTTTTTTATGCACCAATATATTTGATTTAGTTAATAGAATATTGCAAAAGATATTATTAAGCTTTTTTTGTCTAAAACTACCAAGATGTTAAAAGTTTTTGTGAATAACTACCTACCTTTCAGAAAAAATTACACAACTACCTATATGTTTCATTCTTTTGTGAAATACTACCAACTAACGTTTTCCATCCAAATGAAACGTTAGTGGGTCCCACCCTCGACCTTTCCCTATATATATAAACTGATTTTCAGAACAAATTTCAAACCAATTACAACGGTCATTTCTTCTTCTACTTCTCTTCCAAAATTCTTCAAAATATTACTGTGAACATAAAAATTGATTTGGGGTTTTGGTTTGAAAACCTAATTCGAGGTACATGTTGACATTAATTTAAACTTTGTGCTTGTTTTATTTTTGTTGAGTTGTTGCTTGAATTTAAATTACATTTAGGTTTTATGTTGAGTTGTTGTTGCTTGAATTTATGTACTGTAACAATGGATTTGGTTTTAATTTGTTTCAAAATAGGATGGAAGACAACTGCAATTGTGAAATTCCCTCAAAGATGCTGAAATCTTGGACCAGCGAATTGTATTATATATATCAGACAAGTAACACATGCAAACTAAAAAATTAATTAGGTACTCAACCCACAATAAATAACATTCAATTAAAAACAAAAAACATCTAAATTGGTTCCTAAATTCATAAGATAACAAAATCATACTCTTCAATGTAAAATTAACAAAGGTTTCATTGATGAATTACCCAGTTTCACTTCCACAAACAAGTAAACCCCTTCCATTGACACTGCTCCCCTCCATTAACATTCCTTCAAACATTTGTAAATCAATGAAAGAACATTTGGGGTTCTTCTATTTCAAAATTTTCGGAAATTAAGGTTTAAACAGTAGGATTTCGTTAATTAGGAGTTGTAGTGAGATGAGAAATTGAGAGATGAATGAATGACTGATGAATGTGAGGATGCAAAGTTGAATAGCGTATTTGAGAAGACACTCACTCTTTTATTGCTCAAGGGGTAATTAAGTAATTTTGAAAGTTACCCATACATAAATGGAGGGAAAGGTCAAGGGTGGGACCCACTAACGTTTCATTTGAATGAAAAACGTTAGTTGATAGTGTTTCACAAAAGAATGAAACATATAGGTACACTAGTGGAAAAACCTTCATTTGCTCCGGTTAAAAACCACCCTTATGCTCCGGTTTTAGGCCGGAGTAGGTGCCGTAGAAGCAATAACATCTTTGACTTAATGCTCCGGTTCCAACTGGAGTAAATAGTCCGTTTTTTGCTCCTGTTGTTTCACAGCCGGAGCAAATAATCATTTTCCCTCCTAAAGAAAAAAAAATTTTGGCTCCAAAAAATTGACCTTTTGCTCCGGTTTTTCTAAACAACCGGAGCAAAAAGTCAGATTTTTGGAGCCAAAAATCGACTTTTTGCTCCGGATTTTCCAAACAACCGGAGCATAAAATCAATTTATAGCTTTAAAAATATGACTTTTTGCTCCGGTTATTCCAGACAACCAGAGCATAAAACCAATTTTTACTAATATTTTTTAGGTTTTTGATCTGGTTTTCTTCAAAGAACCGGAGTAAAAGTTTTTTTTTTTTTTTTGTTATTTTTGTATATATTAATTAACAAAACCAATTTTTGCTCATATGGGCTACTTGCTGGAAGTAGCCATAAAACAACAGACCTGTACTGATCTCTGCACCATGATCAAAAATTGAAGAAAGCAAACGAAGGGTAATCCAAAATACACTTGATTACATAATTACGAGTTCGTAGGAGATATACATATCCTCACATTTAATTATATATAAATGTATCACATTAACATGCTAATTAATAAAGTTGGATTGTTACTCTAAACAATATAATGCAATGAATGAAGCTAACTACTCTCGGGCTTCATCAATTTCACGAACGGTGAAAGGACCTTGTCGGCTTGCCGAGCTCACAACCTTCAACACACATATACACAAAACATAAGATGTGTTAGACCAATTATGTTCCAAACAAACAACACTAAAACAACACAAGCCCAATCAAGGTGGCACATGCATAACAACAAACCAAAATAACACAACAATCTCAAGATTACACTATAAAGAGCAGCATTGCTGACTCCTTAGGCTCTATAAATTAATACTCCCTACTAACAACATTGTTTTACTATTTTATTAACCTAAACAAACGACTTCAGGTCCAATGTCCTCGCATGGAACATGCACCACTTGGACTCAGAAGCAAACTAAGGCCTTTGCGAGAGCCTTCCATGCTCCACTTCCACCTCCACCCTTCCACCACCATAACAAAACCAACATCATCAATAGAATAAAAACAACAGAATAATAACAACAATAGCAGAACAGCGGCAACATTAGAACAGCAGAATAGCACACTAATAGCAGCTCCCGAACGATAACAACGGCAGCAGAATAGCACAATAACAACAACATTAAACAGAAACGGCACCCAGCAATAGCAGCCAGCAACAGCAGAACAACAGACAGCAGACAACAACAACAGAAGCAGACAGCAACAACAGTAGAACAGCAGACAACAACAACAGAAGAACAGCAGAAGAACAACAGTAGAACAACAGAAGAACATAACATAACAATAGAACAGAAGAACAGCAGACAACATTAGCCCCAACCAAAAACAAACCACAGCAGTATCCAGGCAGCTACAGCAGAACCTCAAACCAAGACCCAAACACCAAATGACAAACAAAACCAAAACCAACCAAACACACCGCATAGCACACAGCAGCAACAAGGAAGCCTCAAACACAACTATAAAACCAACAACCTCAGGCTGCTGCAACAAAACAGCCATCAACCTCAGGCAGCTACAACAACCAACATAGCCCCAACCAAAAACGTCAAGCTTAGACTGCAACAACAAACACTACAGCCCCTCATAACAGGCAACTACAACCAAGAACAATCTACAGACCAAACTTTAGGAAAGCTACAAGACTGCAGCATCTACACCAACCTACAACTGTTGCAGCCAAACCAAACCAGCTTCCCCAAACACAGCAGCAGAAATGCAACAATTGCAACCACATTTGATGAAAGAGTAGTTTATCACATTCATCATGCATTCATGTAATAATACAAAAGCCAATACTAAGTTATAATTTGATGCTATTGTCTATAAAATTGATTAGAAGATAAAACAATTATTAATAACTAACAAGCAGCTAAATACAAATTTTAGCTGTTCAACATAGTTAACCAAACCAATCAACAGATCACCAACAACAGCAGAACACCAACATTAGCAGAATACCAATCATATAAGTAAAATTAGAATAAACCATACCGTTGATAAATCATCTGATTTCGTGCAACTTGATACGATGTACAACATGTTTCACATCATGTAGTAACCACACTCAATGTTGTTTTGTTGTTGGGCACACTAAATACAAATTGTGTCACACAAGGTACAAGTTAACAAAGAAAGAAGTTAAAAGATGAACAAGCTACAAACACAAAAAAATGTAGCTAAAGTTATGCAAATTTACCTCTACATGCACCAACTTAGGCATCGATCCTATTGGGGTTGCACGGATCTTCCTTAACACACTACAACAACACCACTTAANACACCACTTAAACAAAGTCAAAATAGTGGAAAGTACTTACTTCGTTTTTGTAACTTTGGTTTATATTGTATTCAACTTAAAGTGAAATGAGTCAACAATGAGTAAACTTATATGAATAACTACACTTGATCAACAACTAATTATTTAACACTTTACCTATTCACCCAAGTCAAGACGTGATACTTCGTTGGTTGTTCGGTATGACATGAGTCAAAGACGTAGACCGTGTTAGTTGAAGGGGATATGAGTAACAGTACCCAATGTTCACTACAACCATCATTTGAAATTGGAAGTTAATTAACAAGCCTAACTGATCTAGCTGTGATGAAGCCATACCTTGCACAGTTATAGGTAGGAATTGCATACCTTTCAAGGTAAGGAGCTAAAATGAACTTCTTCTTCTTTCGCATCGCATTTGTTATAGCACTATGGAGGTATTCTTTCACCTCTGGTGGGTTCTTCAAACATCGGTCAAAATGAATTTCGTATGGACACAACCACCCAACTGTTAAAGTTGCTTCACACCCATCCAGATCCACATTGAGTGCGCTTTAAAAAGAAAAAAAACAAGTGTCATCTTATCAGTTTAAACCAAAACCTCTACCCTATTCTTCACCTACAAACTATGGCAATAAAACATAAACTAACCTCATGAGTGCTTGCAAGAACACTATTGATAGCTTATCTCCACGAAGGAAATCACTGACGTCTTCTCTAGTAATCCATGTCTCGGTGTCCTCAAAGTACTGAAACTGTGTCTTGCTCAACACCACCTTCGTTGACTTGTTCAGTGGCTCCCCCTTGATACAAGTATACAACCACATACACTCTGGCGTCAATGAATCTACAACATCGTTATCTAGAAATCCATGATCTACAGCATGAGTGGAGCCCTTCGACGAGATCTTCTTCTGTGGGCCTTCACTCTTGCTTGACTTCTTTCCCGTGATATCCACAAAGTTGTTGTCATGCGAATTAACTTCTTTTCCTTTGCTCTTGCCATCCTCCTTAGTTTGATTTTTGACCTTCTTTGGTTGCGTGCATCTCAACTTGTCCAAAATCTGTCCATCGCAACTTTTAAGTCAAACATCAAACTCAAAATGCAAATAAGCTTAAAACGTCCAACTTCAATATAATAATACCAAATAAGCTTGTACCAAGAAACTTAAAAACTTTTTCTTTGCTAAAATGAAATTACCGCATTGGATTCCGAACCCATGCTCGTGGCCACGACACAAAACTTCCTTGAGCTTTGGCCAAGGTGTTGATCGCATACTCTGGTCTTGGCTGAGGTAGTGGCGCTTCTTCCATGCCCGTGACAACTTCATCGATGGATACTCGGACTTCACCACCTTCTAGTCTCACGAAATGTGTAACTTGCTTCTTGTTTGGTGGTTGTAGAGAGCTGAAGGCAACCTCAACTAATTCCTCATTGTCCTGCTTTGGTAGTAATAAAATGCACTGTGTCTCCTCCTGACATGTTATTTCTTTAATTACAAGCTACTTAAATAACTTTATATGAAACATATAAAAAACTGTAATCATTTGATATGATATGAGAGAGGGACATGTTAACCTACATGTACATCAGGTAGTGGCTCAGGTGTGTGTGTAGTTGATTTACCCTGACCATGCTTGCTTGACTTGTCTGGTGCTTGACTCTTGCACAATGCAGCCGTATCCGTCAATCCCAATGTCTGTAATAGAATTTGGAACTGAGATTGGACTTGTTGTTCAACTTGCTCCTACACCAACTGTTGCACTCTCGCCTCCATATCTGATTCCAATGTGGAAGTTGATCTACGTGGATGTGAGTAGTCAGCTCCAAGACAATTTCTCTTGCCCAATCGAACACCTCCTTTGCCTTTCATTCGACCATAATGATCTTTCCCCAATACTACAACCAAAGCGTCTTTCTTTTTATCAGCTACAACCTCGCCAGCCACCTCTTTCTCCTTGTATCCAATTTGTCCATATGTATAGTGTAATTAAGTCAATTCATGTTAGTTTCAAGAGACATGAAAGGAAAAGGTATTAAAAAATCACTTACCACTGCATCGGCTAACTTTTTCACTTTTGGATTCGAAATCACTTGATTTCCGCTTCCATCTTGCCCATGTAATGAACAATACCAATCAAGTGTCCGATCTCCAGCAACGGCGGTGATAGAGGGGGCAGATACACTACCTGATGATGCCGGCGATGGCAGTACTTTCGCATAGAATCCCTTCTTGATCCAAGCCTTCTTTGATTCTCCGTATGGGCGTCTACCCATGTGGTGAAAGGCAACCTTTTGGGAGGCACTCTTGGCGGCCTTCTCACGTTTCGCCTACACAAATAATAGAAGGCAGGAATATAGACTTAGTAAACATGATACGAGTAGTAAACAAATTCAACTTAAAATTACTAAAAAGTTATGAAAAGTCTCCACTAGTAGTGGTTGGTAACTTACCACTTCATCCTTTGATGTCTTCTTTGCCACAAAAGCTGTCCACTCAGTTTCGCTAATGTGAGGGTATATTTCCTAAGGCATTGATGTAGGCTGGTTGCCATCCTTGCCTTCATTGTCCTTGGTTGTCTTGCTTCTCTTTCTTTCAAAAGTAATCCACTCACTAATCAACTTTGATTTGAAGTTTCTAAACCTCTCCGCAACGGCAAATAGAAACACCTGCTTCTTCTCATCATCAGGTTCAATATGGAAAAGATTCTGCACAATAATTTAAATCTTCGTTAAATATGATTACAATTTCGACAAGAAGGAAGAAAGTTTCATGAATCAATGTAAAAAACAAAGGATCAATTTTTTTTTTGTTGTAAAATTGTATTTAAAAGTAAAAGGTTTACATGTGTTTTCTAAGTCATATCAATACTATTCAAATATGAAATAGTTGTAACCATCTAAAAAACAAATGTTAGTATGTTCAACCTATTAATCCTACTTACCGCCGTATCATCCCACATTGCCTTCTTCAAACCTTCTTCTACATCTTCCCACCGGTCTAAGATAGAAAGTTTCCTTACACAAAGACCATTATGTGTCCCATACTTGGTTCGCCACTTCCCACAGGGTTGGCCACAAGTATCATACTCTAGGTGCATCGGTTCCTTTGCTTGCACTCCTTTAGCCGGACATCTACCCTTCCCTTTGGCACCTTAGTTTGAGATGTTAAGGGTACAATGGCTTGACTAGTTGAGGGGACTGCTTCATTTTCAGGAATGGAGGGCGCTGTGTCAGCAAGAATCTCATGTTCCATAACTTTCTCAAGGAATTTTTCATGCGCAACATCTTCAGGTTCTCCTTGATCTTGTTCTTTTCTAGCGTCAAACAATGGGTCAGAGTCAGAGCTTTCATTTTCACTATCAGTTTCGTCACTCGATACATTGTGATCACTACCCATGGCTATGATACCTATGACACCTGCAAAAAATATGCAAATTAAACAGAAAAATTATAAGTGGCAGTAGTATACAGATTAAACCAATAATGAAAACTATACGCTAAAATTATGCAAATGGAAAAACCTCGAAAACTTATGCACATGGACAAATGAAGTTTATTGTATACCAAAGCAAGGAAAGTCATGTAACAATAACTATCTCTTCTGTGTGATCTACACGCATGTAGTTTGTGTCATCTACAACAGTATCACCGACATTTGGATTGGAACAGTTAAAAGGTGGAGAGTCGTCAAAGGCATCATATTCTTCCTCATCATCAACATCACCTATGCCAAGAATACTCCTTTTACCGGGCACAACAATAGACCATTTGGGATCTACAGGATCTGTTATGTAAAACACTTGCTTAGGTTGTGATGCAAGTATGAACGGCTCATCCCCATCATGCATGCGTGCAAGATCTACAAGGGTAAAACCACAAGGGTCATCTATTTTAACCGAGCGCCGACTATTATCAATCCATTTGCATTTGAACAGACCAACTTTGAAACAACAGTAGTCGAGCTCCCAAATTTCATGGATTTTCCCATAGTACGTCATCTTAACATCAATAGGAGATTGGTCCTTAGCACTAGCATAAAATGTAGACGATGCCACTACACAAACTCCACTGTTCTGCAAAGATCGTGACTTCTCGTCTTGAGAAGTAGTCCAAAATGTATAACCATTGACATCATAGCCCTCATAACAATTCACAGTATCCCGAGGACCATACGCCAAGCATCGAACAGTTTCACTAGCACTCGAGTGTTGGTCAACAATCACTCGCTTGTAAAACCAATCGTTAAAGGTCTTATTATGCAAAATCATCAATGCCCTCTCCCCTTTCAAAGTAGGATTTTCTTCCTTCAAAACCGACAAATGCTCATTTATAAAAGGATGCACATCTGACACATGATGCAAAACACACAAATGCTCTTGTCGAAGAATGTCTCTTGAAGCTGTAACCGTCTTTGAACCAATTGTACCCTTTCCGTCTAGCCTCCCTTCATGGCGAGAAGTAGGAAGACCAATAGGCTTAACCCCTGCTATATACTCAGATACAAAATTACTAACCTCATCACTCATAACACCTTGCACCATACTCGCCTCAGGTTTTGCTGGATTCCTCACTTTACCTCCATAAACTCCCATTTGTCTTTCAAAGGGATAACACCATCTCAAATAAACAGGACCCAAAAGCTTTATTTCACGTACAAGATGAAGAATTAGATGAACCATTATGTCAAAGAAAGTTGGAGGAAAATACATCTCAAACTTGCACAAAGTTTGAATAACATCTTGTTGAAGAGCATCCAACTTTGAGGGATCTAGCACTTTACTGCATATGGTATTGAAAAACGAACACAAGGTAGTAATAGTGTATCTTACATGTTTAGGTAGGATTCCACGAATTGCAATTGGCAAGAACACTTGCATCATAACATGGCAATCATGAGATTTCATGTCGGACAACATCAAGTCACCGTTTAACGACACAAACCGTTTCATGTTAGATGAGTATCCTGATGGTACCTTTATGTTGTACAAGGTTCGACAAAACTGCTTTTTCTCTTCTTTTGACAATGTGTAGCAAGCTGGAGGCAAATAATAAGTAATCGGGTCTTGTCTTGCATGCTCCTCAGCCACGAACTTTTCCTTACCCTTTCCTTTGCTTCCATGAGCCTCCTCCTGTAACTTCTTCCTTTTCCTAGTCTCCTTGATTTGAGGCCACAACTCAGGTCGCAAACCTTTCTTTTGGAAGAAATCTCGAGCTACTTTTCCATCCTTAGTCTTATTAGGAATGTTAAACAATGTTCCAAGCAAGGCATCATAGACTTTTTCTCAATGTGCATAACGTCAAGGCAATGTCTAACTTGCAAATCCTTCCAATATGGAAGTTGCCAAAAGATGGATTGCTTCTTCCATAGCCCATCACACTCATTGTTGGGTTTACCAAAGTTGTTTTCAATGCAATTAACTTTCTGGTAAACCTCATAACCAGTCAAAGGTCGACGGGCAACACGAGCTTCAACCTTCCCATTGAATGCCTTCTTCTTCCTATGATAAGGGTGATCAATTGGAAGGAACCTACGATTGCACCAATCAACGTACTTACCCACCCATGTTGAATCCAAGTCATCCATACAAATAGGACAAGCTTTCATCCCTTTGTTCTTGTAACCCGATAAGTTACCATATGCTGGGAAATCATTAAGAGTGCACAAAAGCATGGCATGCAATGTAAACGTCTCCCTTGCATGAGCATCGTATACTGAAACCCCTTCATCCCATAGCCTCTTCAAGTCAACAACTAGTGGAGCAAGATAAACATCAGTGTCGTTACCAGGTTGTTTTGGACCGGATATCAAAAGGGACAACATAAGATATTTTCGTTTCATACACAGCCATGGAGGAAGGTTATAGATGGTCAATATCACCGGCCATGTGCTATGCTTTGAACTAAGAGTACCAAAAAGTTCATTCCATCTATGCACAAACCAAGCCTTAGATTACGACTTTCTGCTCCAAATGTATGATATTTCCTGTTAATATTTTTCCATTCAGGAGCATCAGACGAATGTTGGAGAGCAAGGGAGGACTTCTTCCTCCCTTCTGCATACCACCTACAATGCTTAGCATCTTTACTAATAGAAAAGAGACGCCTTAATTGAGGAATAATGGGGAGATACCACAAAACTTTAGTAGGGGGCCTTCCACACCTCGTGAACCTTCTCACTCATACCGTGACAACTTGCACTTTGGACACTTTTTCAAAGTTTCATACTCATTTCTGTACAAAATACAATCATTAGGGCAAGCATGTATCTTTTTTGATACTCTAGAGAAAAAGGGCACATGAGCTTCTTAGCATAGTAGTTCGACTTGGGTAGCTCATTGCCATCAAGGAACATCTGACTCAACTTCTCTAACAAGGTTGTAAAGCCCATGTCACACCAATTGTACTTGGACTTTATGTTGTATAAATCTAACACAGCTGACAACTTTGTGAATGTTGTGCACCCTGGGTACAAAGGCTTTTGAGAGGCCTCTGATATAGAATGGAAAAAACGTGAATCCTCTACACCCTCCATCATCTCATTAACACGGTGTACATCATCATCAATATCAAGAGGGTCATGCTCATCATTCAAAGACTCATCATACACAAAGTCGTTATGGTCTTCTAAATCATTAGTCGGACCGCCACAATCTAGTTCTTTTCGCTCATTTTGCGACTCAAAATTAGAAACATACACTCCCTCCTCACCATGATAGTTCCAAACCTGGTAATCGGCTCGAAACCCCTTACGAAGTACATGTTCCCTGAGCTGGTTAATAGTATCAACCTTATCTACATTGGCACAATTCACACACGGACAATAAAACCCCTGCTGCTTATCCTTGCCGCTAGCTTTAGCTGCTAAAGCAGAGTTGCATAATTCCCATACCCCATCCACAAATGCCGATGAGTCCCTGCTACCATACATCCAAGAACGATCCTTTGCCATCCTCTTCATGTAGTTATAATTATGCACACAATCCAATATTGAGTAAGCAAATGAATATTGAGTAACCACACAATTCACCTTAGAAGCACTTTCATTACAACAAAGATTGTAACATAATTTCCCACCCATCAAGGCCTTAAGTAAGTCTAGGGTAACTTGACTACATTAACAACACTACTCATGTATAGCATCCGATTATATTGGCAATATTATGTTATACAATGAAAGAAGCCCTTGCATCAATGCATATGCATCTTCACCATCATTACATGATGGCTCTTGATTCCACCATATAACAATAGAATTGAGAAGTGTGTTTATGAGATTAAAAAGACTACGTAGTGATCAATTTTGTGACCTAGAGTGAAATGGGACTAGTAGGTAACCATTCCTGCACCCCAAGTTCTGTTTATCACCTATTATGTTTATTGGTGGAGTAACTAATTAAAAGGTTTGTATGAGGTTCTGCTTGATAACCTCAACAAGGCAATTCGCCAAGCTATACATCTCCATAACAGTAGCCTAATGACTCATCAGTGACGAATACACCCCCAATACAATGCTAAAGGCATCATTGGACATCTTAATCGTAGAGTAATCAACATTATCATCATAAACTACGTACTTAACATATAACAAATTTCAGCATAATCAATTAAATACACAATCCATAATAATAATAAGTCCAAACAAATACAATAACATTTCTTTCATTCATTCATTCTTTACTAATTAATAATAATCAAAATCCATATCAAACATCAACATCAAATTACCAAAAAAACGAGTCAAAAAACGATATAAAGATTTAAGGAGGCATTTTTTCCTAAATGATCACAATTTATTTCATTCATTCATTCATTCTTAATGTCACAATTTCTAGTTTGTGAGTTCTTCGAGTAGAAACTTCAATTTCTAGTCTTAATTTATAGTTTGTGGTTGTTTTGAAACATGTAATGCATAAAACAAACCTTTGAGCAGATTCAACTGTTCAGCAGTTTTTTTCTCTAAAATTTTCCAAAACAGCGAAATCTACAACAAAAACAGATTCAATCAATCCAAATTCAACCATACAAAATAAAATTGCGAAGAATTTATACCAAAGAAGAATTTGAACCAACCAAAATTGAAAAAATAACAACGAAAACACAAATTAAAAATTAAAAATAGCTTCTTAAGATCTGAAAAAAAAACCAACCAAAATTGATGAAATTGAAACCGAAGAACATAAATTGAACTAAGAATGAGAGTTTCAGAGGTGAATCGCCTAAGAAAATAATATCAGACAATATTAGACAAACCCAAACACTAACCAAAATATCAGACAAACCCAAACCCTAGCCAAAATATTAGACAAAACCTAAACCCAAACAACAGTTCAGACAGCAGCAATAACAACAGTTCAAATTAAAAAATATGATTTACAGCAACAACAACAGTTCAGACATGTTAACTTACATGTACATGTTAACCTACAGTTCAGACAAAACCTACAGTTCATCATACTTTCTTCTTCATCACTGCCAAATTCAAAATAAAATAAAATAAAACCCTTCAAATTCTAGAAATACCTAACCTTAATATTACAGAACAGAACAGGGGGAATTGGAATCAAAGGCAAAACAAAATTATCGCAGGAAGCTAAAAATTCAATCAAATCAAATCAAATAAAAAAAAAATAAAAAGAGAGAAAGAGATATGATGCGGAAACAAACCATAGATCGACGGAGAGCATGCGGTATTGGAGGTCGAACCTTGGTTTTCTGAAATTAATTCAAATTAAATCTAATTCAAACAAAAGCGAAAAAACAGTCAATTTCATCCTTTTCCGCTATACTTTGGTTCAAACAATTCAGATAATCAACACAAATCATAACAAAAAAACATATTTCCGTCAATAATCTCATCAAAAATATCACCAAAAAAAAATAAAAATGCAATTTTCTGCTAAAAAGTAAAGACAAAGTTGAATTGAAATTAACCTCAACACAAATCATAACAAAAACTTATTTCCGCCAGTATTCTCGTCAAAAATTTTTTTAAAAAAAATATTGAAATTCCAAACGCAAATGATCAATGTTCGACAAAGGAGTCCTTAAAACAGCGCAAACAGCCTAGCAATGTCGAAATCAAAACCATCATTCAAGTAAGTCGTAGTTTATTTCTCACTTCCTTAACATCAGTTAATTTCATTCATTAAAAAAAAAGAAGGTATACCTTCAAGAGGATGCTAAACTGAACTTGTGAATTACCAGAAACAGTAAACACATCGAAGAAATCGGGTTTAAACGAAATCGATTGATAGGCCGAACGAGTCGCATTAAGTGTGCAAAATGCGAGCGCAACACAATAATTCAGGAAATTATGCATTTAATCGACAAATTTACAGTCATAACGTCAAAGCCAATTGAAGCTACAAAAAACCTAAATTAGGTGAATTAATGGTACAATTTTCAAAGATCAAAGCTTATAAACTGATGAATTGATGTGAAATATGATGAATTTCAACCATAATTCATAAACTAAAATTATTTTATTGTATACTGAGCAAACCCTAGAAAAAATTATGTAAATGAATGAAAAAAAAACCTGTGAAGAAGAAGCTTGAATAGCGAGTTCGTTGCCGATTTTGGCAAGACAGTTGATAGATCGAACAAAGGTCTTCAAAGCATTCCCGCTTACAGTCACCTCAACAGAATTAAAACAAACCTCAACAGAATTCTTCTCCTTCGCCTTCGTCTTCGTTTTGTTCTTTGTAGCAACAATTTATGTGCAAAAAAATAGAAGTAGTAGAAAAAATAATATAAAAGTCGGAGAAAATAACAGAAGCAGCAGAAACAGTCACCGCAACAACAACCGCCGCAACAAGCGGCAAAAACAAACTAGGAAAGGAAACAAATTAGGGGGAAATCCGAGGAATTCAGTGCGAATTGATTGAATTCTGGGAATACAAAAACAAACTGAAGATGAAAAGGAAGAAGAAGAGGAGAATCGAGGAGTTAGGATTAGGGTTAGGGTTCGTCGTATCCGGAGTCGAAGAAGGAGGTGGGGGGTGGCGGTGAGAGAGGGGAACGAAGAAGACGAAGGAAGGAAGAAGGACTTAGGTTTTGGTGGGATTTGTTTTGGGGTTTCTGTTTTAACAGGTTATATGCTTTGTCAATGTTTTTTAAAATTTTAAGTCAAAGACTTTATTACTCCGGTCTTACAACCGGAGCAAATGACAAATTAACCGGAGCATAAACTTATTTGCTCCGGTTAATTCACGACCGGAGTAATAAGTCACCTATTAACTCGCGCCTACGAATAATTGCTCCGTTTTTTTAATTCCCCAAAACAACCGGAGCAAATGAAGTATAGCATATCTTGATTTTTCCACTAGTGGTAGTTGTGTAATTTTTTCTGAAAGGTAGGTAGTTGTTCACAAAAACATTAAACATCTAGGTAATTTTTGACAAAAAAAAGCTATTATTAATCAAATCCTCGTTTTTCTTAGGATTTGGTTAATAGAATCTTTGTTTAAATAGAAACTAACTTATACACTTAACATTTATTAGAAAATTCAAATAATATTAACGATATCTTTTTGAGATTTTTAATATAATTCGAATCGTTTGGAAGTTTACTAATTAATTCCTTTCATTTAGAATTTTATTAGTTTAATTCCAAATTTGTAATAAATCTAACTATCTCACTTTCCCTTGTATTATTTTCAATAAATCAAACACTTAGAATTAAAAAAAATAAAAAAAAACTCAAAAAAAAAATCCATAAATTTTAATCGTGATATTTATATTTTTTATTTTTATTAATTAATATTTTTCCTATCAGCTTCGCATTAATTAACCTTGATTGTTATAACTCTAAGTGTTGAGTCTTCTTTCTTCTATTTTTCTTCTATCTTTTTTTGTCTTCCCTCGTCATCTCTTTGTAAGAATCCAATAATGATAATCTAAAGTTTACTTATTGCTTGATAATGCATGATTTTGATCAATGTTTTTAATGACTCACATACAAATAACATCATCACCAATATTTCAAAAGTTCAGTCGAATAATAGGCCCATTTAGCCTAAATAACGTATATTGGCAACATGGGCATGAATCTAAACCCATTAAATACAAATTTGATGATAACAAAGCAAAAATCAATAGAAACTTGCAGCGGAACTAACTCTACAACGCTACACAAACAGCACAACTCTTCTAATTGAACTACACTGTTAGTGTCACAAGTTTAATAACGCTACCTTGCTAGCGCTACTTCTATTGTCAAGCTACCAAGCTAGCACTAGAACTTTTTTTGCGCTAAAATGTCATGTATTTGAATAATTTTGATGAATATGTAGTTACTTATACACAATTAAATCATAATTAACCCCAACTAAAAGGGTTTTAAGTTATTTTAGAGCCCGTTATGGTTCAGTAAAAAAAAATACCCACTTTGCTTTTTTTTTTCGACATTTTATCTATTAACACATATTAAATGGACACATTCTTTTAAGTGCAATCACTATAATATGAAATTGCAAGAGTTGCTACATATTATTGGCATACAATATGATGAATAAATGCCTAATGTAAACAAAAGAAAATTTATTTGCTTTAGAAAGTGATAATATGTGCTATATTGGCTACTACTTTCTTCTAAACACTCCATCCCACCTTTGAGTCAATCACATCATTTTGAGTGTTTAAATTATAAGCCCATGGTTCAACCTACTCCTAAATGTTTGATTTAGAATCTATGGATCAATAGACCCAAGGTCTATAGTTTGGACTGAAATATAATTAAGTTTTAATCAATTATGGTTATTATTTAAAATTCTACAAATGCAAGCTCAAGAAAATCCGAAAAACATTATTCAAGACGATTTAGATGCATACATAGAAGAAACATGATTTGGACAAAAACTAGAACTCCATTCACTTCCTTGGTTTAATTTCTCTCTTTTCTTTTCTTCTTCTTTCATGGTAGAGTTTGAGACTTATGCTGCCAAGTATCGTTTATGTACTAATCTCAACTATCAATAAAATGAAATTCATTTCATCTTCAAATTGTACATTCTCTCTCTACTCATCATGTCTTGCTTAAACAATTACAAGTGAATGAACTCATCAAGTTGAGTTAATCAACATGGAAATCAAGAACAAGTTAAAGCATAATTGACATAATATAGACTACGTTGTTCATATCAAATGCATCCTCAATTTGACACATCCACACCTTGAACAACTTACTCTATATTTTACCCTTTAAATTAAATGTGTCAATTCCTTAATAAAGTTGTTAAAGCAAAGTGGTTCAAATAAATTCTCTTTTGGGCAACAAACTTTACTTTATTAACCATAGGCCCAGTCATCAAGAGCCTAAAAGTTCAATTGAGGCTCAATTTAAGCCTCAAAAATTGGGGGCTCACTCCAAGTCCACTTAGTGTTTATTTAAAGATGCAATACACCAACATAAGAGGCACCTTTGAAACTCTAAAAATATCTCCCTTATCTTGAATAACCTACATTATGATCCACTTTCATAGTAGCCCGTTTGTGCCTAAACACATAGCTTGTTTCTTTCAACTTACATCAAACTTAGCCTGGGGATGGGAATGCTACGAGGACATAAATTATAATGCAACTCCATAAAGCAAATAATGTTAAAGTAGCTCTGATTTTTAATTCAAGCAAATGGAAATGCATGAAAAGTTGTCAACAAATAAAGTTTTTAATAATAGAGTTGTTCAAGTCTAAGAACAAGTTTGTATCATAGTTTGGGTTAATAATGGGTATTTGAGCCTTCTTTTCCATTTCTTTCTTACACCCTAAGCTTAGCCACGATACAACCTTGAAAAATCCCTCCTTGAGGTGTAAAAAAAATGCAAAAAACTTGTGTCTTTACCTTTAACACATCACTAACTCAGAAACAAGAGCTACGTAAGACATGATTCCAACTTGAATTGGATACGTATGCAACCTTTCATAAGGTGGGTTCTTAATAGTCCTACATCTTAAGGACATGTAACATGAGTGAAATTTTAAGAGCCCATGAAAAAAGGTCCTTTGAACACAAGGCCCACCTAAGGTCTTGGATACTGTTTCATTTTAGAACGCACAACCGTCCTTAAAAGAAAATTGCCTTAATGTCTGATAAAGTAAGTCATTTTCTTCTACACATATCATCCTTCTTTCCTATTTTTTCGCACATACTCTTCTTCATCAAGCTTATTTCCTTTCTCATGCTCTTCATCATCAACTCTTGTAGTGTCATTTTTTAACTCAATCACTCACATACTTCCTTTACTCGTTACTTTTTATTCCGCAAAATCATCCAACTTCTTCATTTTCTCTTAAAGAATGAATTGTCATAGCTATCTTATACCTATCCATAGCAGCATGAGGCATCACTTTGACTCCATATCATCCTCTCATCACCAAAAACTTTCCTATCTCTTCTAGTTTTGGTCTTCATAAACTTCACAACTCGTCTACGTCAAACATTATCATCTTCAACACTTCAAAACTTGAGCAAGCATTTATAATATTGATCTCTTATTTCTCTAAAGAGATTCACGTTACTAATAGCCAATAGTTGAATATGAAACAAACTTCTCAAACAAGACAATCACGAAAGTATAAGATGATGGCTCATAATCTAAGATCAAATGAGCAAGCTAAAATCACTCCCCTTTGAATCATAAGCGTTGTCAAGCAAATTATACAACAACCATAATAAATTTTGGATCCTTAATTTCAACTATTCTTTCTTCCTCATTCTCCTCGTACAAAAACATAATCATTTAAAAAAATTTGATTTTAGGGTAAGTTGAGATACCCCCATCCCTTGCTAACTCATGCTTTGGCACCTCCGTGCTCATTTGTGCATTTTTTTTGTTGTTTTCCTCATGCTTATTTGTAGCTAATTTGAGCATACTTACAGTATGACTGGCTTGTACATACTCTTCTAGCTAGTTTTGTATAGTATACATATTTGTGACCTTCCTTGTTGCTACAAGTCTCCATACTTACACCACCTTATACACCCCGGGGGCTACATTCTTTTCAAAATTAGTTATGAAGCCAGTTACCTCAAAATCTCATTAAGCTTATGACATTTGCTTGTCGACCCTTATGAAGAAAAAAAACATGGAATTTGTCTCATGTGAAACTTCATTTCGGCAATTATTTTTTGGGAGTAAGTTGGATAACCCTCCACAAAATATTGCCATTTTTCCCCTACTCGGACCCTCGGTCTCAAAATATAGCTCATTAGTTATATGTCAAAAATGAAAGGCCCAAGGTCTAATCAATAATACAAGAACAAATAATGAGGTTAAACTTGAAAAGCTTTAACAAAAAAAAAAAGAGCCAAAAAATTAAAAAAGCGTAGCATCACAGACTTTGTAGCGCTAAATGAGGAGCGCCACAACATTTTCAGCGCTGCTTAACAAGCGGAATAAATTATGCAGTGCTCCATAGCATAGCGCAACAAAGTTTTTCACGCTTGATGTGAATTTTGTTATAAACAAACGCCACTCACACAAGACAAACTAGAACACAAATTTGATAAAGCGACGCACCACAAATTCGAAGTCCTAGGGCGAATAATTGTTAGAATTTGATTAAAGCAAGCACCCTCAAATCCTAAAAACTATCCTCACGTGAGATAAAGCTCAATAGCACCACTCACTCGTCGAATTCCTCACAAGAAATCCTCACAAAATTTGTTTTGACGTAAAACAATGAAAACGAAAAACAACTTGTTTTTAATCGATCTAATCTGATTTTATTGAGGTACTTTACATCCTATTTATAGCTAAACATGTCACCCAATATGTGAATATCCTAAAACAAATCCTAACTACCCTAGAATTAAGGTACCAACAAACTAAAATTAGGAAAACAAAAATCTACTCAAATCCGGATAACAAGTCTTGCGCACCAAGGCTTGAAATTTGATTTTCTACCCTAAATCTTAGATATTTTGAGGAACAAATCTAAGGACAATATTATCAACAAACTAACTAAAGTTGACCAAGTCAAACAACACGGAAAACACGAACAACACCGTTGCCCAAATCTCTCCAAATCTCTCCAAAATCCCGTAATACAACCCGCCATATTCCATGCTTTATTTTCCTTGATTTTTGACGGACTTCCATTTTCAAGAACTTCAAGAAACCTTTCGAGCTTCGATCTTTTTTTCAAGAAACCTCCATTTTCGTGTTCCCCATGCTTGATTCCATCAACCATGACTCATAGACTTAATAAGAAAATCACAAAACACCATATGGGAAAACCCTATCAAGTGAAGTGGGAAGAAAACCCATATAGCTCAACATTCCTAAACTACTAATTATTCTTGTTTGATTTTTACGTGAGGAAACTTGTGCATGTCACCATGCACACGTAAAAATTTACTCTAGCCAACCCCAAGAGTCTCGTGTCTCCATAAGCCACTAGTTCTCCCATGGTTGCATCTTGCTTTGCACCTTCTACCAAACCATCGAAGTTTTGCTCGTTGATATTCGTATCAACGCTACAGCAGCAGCGCTACTAATTTTCTTGCACTATGTCATTTGAGGTATTAAGAGCATTTTTACTTTTGTCATACTTATTAATGGGATAATTGATTTCTTATTCTTGGAGCACATTGCTTTATAAATATTAAGATCATTTTCATTTTTGATTATAAATTAAGAGCTTATTACTCTTATAATTAAAGTAAATTAATCATGAGCATTTTCACTTTTTGATTATTAATTAAGAGCCCATAGCTCTTATAATAAACTAATCAAGAAGACTATCACATTTTATTATTAAATTAGGAACCTACCCCTCTTAAAAATGTCAAACTATATTAATCATGACATTTAAAAGCTAACGAGTCATACTAATCAAGAGCACTTCTCACTAGTTCATGGAGCATTTTACTTCATTCTATAACATCATTTAGAGAATCATTTGCCAAAGCACTTTATTTAATAAAATAAAAGCATACTACTCTTACAGTGCTTAGAGCATTCTTCAATAATCATTATAAAACAAATTTATTTCATATGCTTGAACATTTGTATGACTACATTTGAAAAAGTTATAACAAATAATTCTCTAAATCAACATGTAAGCACAAATTCATCTAATATTTCTCAAAATTAACATAATTAAAGAATGTTTGAGATAGAAGCACTTACATTACAAAAGAAGAAGCACTTAGAAGAAAGAGCAGAGTAGCACAAGACAATGCGCTACGCTAACACCGTAGCGTCACAAACCCAAACACGCTACCTCAATAGCGCGACTAACTCTACCACGCTACAATATGTAGCGCGACTAATTCTGAAGCGCCATCACTCAAGCCCAGCTGTGAAACCACACCAATGTCCCTAAACAACACTACCATGTATTATCAATTGAACATCAACATTTATAATTTGAGCAACATTTCAAACACAACAAATGAAGAAATGCTCACTTGGGAGCGTGATAGCAACAACCACGCTGAAGGTCTTAGCGCCTTTTCTACTGTCAAGCTGACGCATCAGCGTGGTTGGCTTTGTGACGCTACAAGGCTAGCGTTCTTGACTGTGCTTTGCTGTATTTTCAAGTGCTTTGAGTTTGTTTTGATGTTAATTCCTTTTCTCATTCCTTTATCTAAAATACTCAAAAGAAAAAACTAAATTGAGTTAAGGTTTGTGATTTTATGACAACATCATTAGCTTTTGTCAACAATTCTAGTAAATAAGCGAATTTACTAAAATAGTAATAAATGACTGAATTTATTACATTTTCAATAATTTCCGTAAATAAGCAAATTTACTAAAATAGTAATAAATGAGTTAATTTATTACATTTTCAATAATTTCGGTAAATAAGCAAATATACTCAAAATAGCAATAAATGAGCGAATTTATTACATTTTTCAATAATTTCGGTAAATAAGCGAATTTACACAAAATAATAATAAATGAGCGAATTTTGTTACATTTTTCAATAATTTCGGTAAATAAGCGAATTTACTCAAAATAGTAATAAATGAGCGAATTTATTAAATTTTTCAATGATTTCAGTAAATAACCGAATTTACACAAAAAAATAATAAATGAGCGAATTTATTACATTTTTTTCAATAATTTTGGTAAATAAGCGAATTTACTCAAAATAGTAAAAATGAGCGAATTTATTACATTTTTTCAATAATTTTGGTAAATAAGCGAATTTACTCAAAATAGTAATAAATGAGCGAATTTATTAAAATTTTCAATGATTTCGGTAAATAACCGAATTTACACAAAAAGTAATAAATGAGCGAATTTATTACATTTTTTTCAATAATTTTGGTAAATAAGCGAATTTACTCAAAATAGTAAAAATGAGCGAATTTATTACATTTTTTCAATAATTTTGGTAAATAAGCGAATTTACTCAAAATAGTAATAAATGAGCGAATTTATTAAAATTTTCAATGATTTCGGTAAATAACCGAATTTACACAAAAAGTAATAAATGAGCGAATTTATTACATTTTTTTCAATAATTTTGGTAAATAAGCGAATTTACTCAAAATAGTAAAAATGAGCGAATTTATTACATTTTTTCAATAATTTTGGTAAATAAGCGAATTTACTCAAAATAGTAATAAATGAGCGAATTTATTAAAATTTTCAATGATTTCGGTAAATAACCGAATTTACACAAAAAGTAATAAATGAGCGAATTTATTACATTTTTTTCAATAATTTTGGTAAATAAGCGAATTTACTCAAAATAGTAAAAATGAGCGAATTTATTACATTTTTTCAATAATTTCGGTAAACAAGCGAATTTACTCAAAATAGTTATAAATTAGCGAATTTATTACATTTTTCAATAATTTATGAAAATAAGCGAATTTACTCAAAAAAGTAATAAATGAGCGAATTTATTACACTTTTTAAATAATTTCGTTAAAAAAGTGAATTTACTCAAAATAGTAATAAATGAACGAATTTATTACATTTTTTTCAATAATAACGGTAAATAAGAGAATTTACTCCAAAAGTAATAAATGAGCGAATTTATTACCTTTTCTTCAAATATTCTTAGTAAAAAGCGAATTTACTAAAAATAGTAATAAATAAGCGAATTCATTACCTTTTCTTCAAATATTCTTAGTAAATAAGCGAATTTACTAAAAATAGTAATAAATAAGCGAATTTATTACCTTTTCTTTAAATATTCTTAGTAAATAAGCAAATTTACTAAAAATAGTAATAAATAAGCAAATTTATTACCTTTTCTTCATATATTCTTAGTAAATAAGCGAATTTATTAAAAATAGTAATAAATAAGCGAAATTCTTTCTTTTTTCAATAATTTTAGTAAATGAGCGAATTTACTCAAAATAATTTCAGTAAATAAGAGAATTTATTCAGAATAGTGATAAATGGGCGAATTTATTACATGTTTTCCATAAAATCTGTAAATAAGCGAATTTACCCAAAATGGTGATAAATGAATTTTTTTTCCAAACAATCTCAGTAAATGAGCGAGTTTACTCAAAACGAAATTTGTTACCTTTATTTCTAATATTCTTGTAGAAAGCAAATTTATTCAAAATAATAATTAATATGCTAAGTGTTAAATGTTTTGATAAATAAGCGAATTTATTAAAATCTATTTCTTTAAAGGAAAATTGATTTCTATTTCATGAGCCATTGCTAACTAAAGTTTGGTACACCCATTGGTTAATGAGGAGCTCATGGTTCTGGATGTGAAAGTCTCGAAAAACGATTCAAGCATACTTTGATTATCGTCTTACTCAGACTCAATCAAAGTGGGGGCTAACTGTAGACACCTAATTTAGTCCCATTCTCATTTAATGGACTTTTTAAAATCATCCCTTTTTATTATTTCAAATAAATGAATAAAATAAAAATGATAATAATAATAATAAATAAATAAATAAATAATAATAAATAAAAAATAAAAATAAAAATAAAAATAAAAGAAAATTCTTTCAAAAAACACAGCGCTTAATTTAGTCATGCTAACAGCTCAGCGTGACTAAGTTTACAGAGCTACACTGGTAGCGTTGTAGGGTCTCTCGTGCTACTGGGCCAACGCGATTCGGTGTAACACGCTAGCAGGCCAGTGCAGTTAGGGTTCCCACGCTGCTATTAAATCCTTCATTTTCTTCATTTCTCGATACCTTTTTTTTACTCAGTCTCTCCCTCATACTTAATTAATCCGATTATTGCTTTTAAACAACCTTATTTTTTATAATAAATATTTATTTGCTATTTATTTTACTTAAAAGTGGCTACAAATTTTGATAATATCAAAACTATAATTCGAAACCTTGCCCAAATTAATACTCGACGAAGACAATCTTCAAAGGAGAAGTGGTACGTTTCCTGAGAGCCCTAAAAATCATGTTTTTGGACTTTTAGTTGTTGTTTCACTATTTATTTACCGCTTTATCACCTTATTATTGTTAAAGGACTTAAATTGATTGTTTGCAACACTTAATCAAGATAATTCTTTCGGACAAGTCTAATCATGCTAGGCTCCCTAAATCAATTTTAACAACGGTTTGAGTTAAATTAATTAGCTTTTTTGTGTTATCACTAACAATTTAATGCTATTTTTTGTTAGTTTTGTAAATTGATAATTGTGTGATTCTAAATATAATTTGCGTATGGTTAAGAGCAAACTAGTAGTTGCCGCCTACGGGCTAACCTGACACACTCCGTCATGTTAGTACCTTCGCCCCGAATCCAATCTTTGGTTCGCTCGACCACAACTTGGAGTCATCCCCATGGAATCGAAGAGAATTTCCGTGCAATTTAGACAAACGTCCCTTATTCAAGTCCCTTTCGTATCTAATCTAAATACACGGTTTATGAGTTTAGTTCCTAAAACTCATTGGCGACTCCTTATAAGCATGGTTGGTATCGGTATTGAAGTTTCTCCCAAAAAAATGATTTAAAATTGGGTTTTAAAGGAAAAAAGAGCAGCGCTGGAAAGTTAACTACGCTACCTACATAGCATTACAAACCTTCCTTCGCTGACACTAAAGCATCATAGCGCTTGTAACGCTGCAGGGTCAGCGTGGGAAATCCAGTAGTGCTACGTCTATAGCGTGGTAGTAGTTCCAGCGCTCCATTTCAGTTGAAAAAAAGGAAAAAAGGAAAAGAAGGCAGCGCTGGAAAATTAACTATGCTAAGGTCATATGAGGGATGATAAGAAGGCCTTAGAGGATTGCATATAAAGTAATTTTTCCCCTCTTTAGAAGAGGCCATAAGAGGGATTCGAACAAGTGTTTAGGGGCCCAAAACGATCATGGAGGTTGTTGTAGAGGTTCATAGCACGTGGTAAAAAACGGGGCGAAAAAGTGACGGGGCCTGAAACAAAGGCTATTATTATTCACTGGTTTTTGGGGTTCAGGGGTCCCGGAAATCGAACGGGGTGCCCGTGAGGTAAAATTAGGAACCCAGGCCAAAGGATTCGGGATGGAAAGGTCATATGAGAATTGATAAGAATGCCTTAGACGATTGCATATAAGGATGTTTTTCCCCTCACTAGAAAAGGCCATAAGAGGGATCCTAAGAGGTGTTTAGGGGACGAAAACGATCCTAGGGGGTGCTCTGGAGGTCCATAACATTTGGTAAAAAAAACGGGGCAAAAAAGTGAAGGGGCTCGAGACGGCCCCTACGGGGGCCTGAAATAAAGGCTATTATAATTCACTATTTTTTAGGGTCCAGGGGTCCCGTAAAAAAAATCTCCTAAATCTACCGGGGTGCCCATAAGGTAAAAATAGGAACCCAGACCAAAGGATCCGGGTGATAAGGTCATATGAGGGATGATAAGAAGGCCGCTTGCATATAAGGCTGTTCTTCCCCTCTATGGAAGAGGCCATAAGATGGATCCTAAAGGGTGTTTAGGTGTCGAGAACGATCGTGGGGAGTGCTGTTGAGGTCTATAGCACGTGGTAGAAAAATGTGGCGAAATGATGGGGCCTAGGATGGGTCCTCCGGCGGCTTGAAAAAGGCTATTATTCACTTTTTTGGGCTTCAGGAGTCCCGGAAGAATAATACCATAAATCAATAGGGGTGTCCGTATGGTAAAAATAGGAAACAAGACCAAAGGATTCAGGGAGGAAACGATGTATACAGGATGATAAGAAGGCCTTAGACGATTGCATATTAGGCTGTTTTTCCTCTCTTTGGAAGAGGCCATAAGAGGGATCGTAAGAGGCGTTTAGAGACCGAAAAACAATCGTGGAGGGTGCTGTCGAGGTCCATAGACATGGCAAAAAAGTGACTGGACTCGGGACGGCACCTCCGGGGGCCTGAAACAAAGGCTATTATCATTCACTATTTTTTGGGGTTCAGGGCTCCCGAAAAAAAAATACCGGAAATCGACTGGGGTGCCCGAAAGGTAAAAATCGGACCCCTGACCAAAGGATTCAGGGTGAAAAGGTTATATGAAGGATGATAAGAAAGCCTTAGACGATTGCATATACGGGGGTTTTTCCCCTCTCTAAAAGAGGCTATAACAGGGATCCTAAGAGGTGTATAGGGGTCGAAAACGGTCGTTGGAGGTGTTGTGGAGGTACATAGCACGTGGTAAAAAAATGGGTCGAAAAAGTGACGAGGACCGGGACGACCCCTCAGGGTGCCTGAAACAAAGGCTATTTTTATTCACAGTTTTTGGGGTTAAAGGTCCCCGAAAAAAAAACCAGGAAATCGACCGGGGTGCCTGTCAGGTAAAAATAGAAACCCGGACCAAAGGTGCCCGTCAGGTAAAAATAGGAACCCAGACCAAAGGATTCAGAGTGAAAAGGTCATATGAGGGACGAAAAGAAGGCCTTAGACGATTGCAAATAAGGGTGTTTTTCCCCTCTCTGGAAGAGGCCATAAGAGGGATCTTAAGGGGTGTTTAGGGGGCGAAAACGTTCCTAGGGGGTGTTGTGGAGGTCCAGGACCGCCCCTACGGGAACCTGAAATAAAGGCTATTATTATTTAATGTTTTTTGGGTTTTGGGGTCCTGGAAATCGACTGAGGTGCCCGTAAGGTAAAAATAGGAACCCAGACCAAAGGATTCGGGTGAAAAGGTCATATGAGGGACGATAAGAATGCCATAGATGGTGAATATAAGGCGGTTTTTCCCCTCTCTAGAAGAGGCCATAAGAGGGATCCTAAGAGGTGTGTAGGGGCCGTAAACGATCATCAAAGGCTCTGTGGAGGTCCATAGCACGTGGTAAAAAAATGGGCGAAAGAGTGACGGGGCCCGGGACGGCCCCTCTGGGGGCCTGAAACAAAGGCTAATATTATTCATAGTCTTTTGGGCTTTAGGGGTCCCGGAAAAAAAAAATCTCGGAAATCGACCGGGATACCCGGAAGGGAAAAATAGGAACCCGAACCAAAGGATTCGAGGTGAAAAGATCATATGAGGGATGATAAGATGGGCTTAGATTTTTTAGGTGCCGAAAACGATCCGTAAGAAGGATCCTAAGAAGTGTTTAGGGGCCGAAAACGATCGTGGGGGTGCAATGGAGATTCATAGCACGATGTCACGAGTAACCCAATGACCCACTCATTGCATTAGAACGAGGGCATAGGGATCCCCAAGGGGAACCCCCCATGTGTTGTGCAAGCAACACTTATCTCCCTATAGTAGGCAGTCTACAGAAGAAGATAGTGCTGCAGGATAATACACGATGTGCAAATAAGCACTACTCTTGGGGACGGCAGTGCTATATTTATCTAACGAGGTTTAAACTTGGTATAAAGGTTGTCTACTACATTGGAAGAGTATGGAATGCTCTAGAACCTCATTGAATGGTCTAGAGTAGTACATTATAGGATTACTCTTGGGGACGGCAATGCTCTTCATTGGAAGATTCCGGAACATTATAAGATATTCTAGGGTAGGTGACTCTAGAGTGTTCTAGTATGCTCTAGTGGATGCATAGATGTTTCTAGAGTATTCTCACATGTACATAAGAGTATGTAAAGGCTAGAAAGTTCTAGATAAGGTATTGTGTAGAACCCTCCATTTGAGGAGGTTAGAATGTTCTAGATTAGACATAGTACAAGCATTCAGAAAATTGTAAACACACTCTCATATTAGTAAAAATCCTTTCAAGCACTTGTGTTTCTTGCTAACTATCTACTTAGCCAAATCCACACTAACACATAAACTACCTTTCTTAGCAATACTTATCTTAGCTTTGGGGTTGCCTCACTTGTCTTACGACGGGAGTGTAAGCGAGTGGCACACGTGAGCGACTAGGGAAAGTGTCAGCACGTGATAACGTGCTAAAAAAAGGGGCGAAAAAGTGACGGGGCCCGGGACGGCCCATCTAGGGCGCCTGAAAAAAAGGCTATTATTCCCTTTTTTTTTGGGGTTCAAAGGTCCCGGAATAAAATCCCGGAAAACGACCGGGGTGCCCGTAAGGTAAAAAAAGGAACCCATACCAAAGGATTCGGGGTGAAAAGGTCATATGAGGGATAATAAGAAGGCCTTAGACGATTGCATATAAGGATGTTTTACCCTTCTCTGGAAGAGGCCATAAGAGGGATCCAAAGAGGTGTTTAGGGGCCGAAAACGATCCTAGGGTGTGCTGTGGAGGTTCATAGCACTTGGTAAAAAAACGGGGCAAAAATGTGAAGGGGCCCGGGACGGCCCATACGGGGAACTTAAATAAAGGCTATTATTATTCATTGTTTTTTGGGGTTCAGGGGTCCCTGGAAAAAAATACCGAAAATCGGCCGGGGTGCCCGTAAGGTAAAAATAGGAACCCAGACCTAAGGATCCGGGGTGAAAAGGTCATATGAGGGCTGATAAGAAGGCTTTAGACGGTTGCATATAAGGCTGTTTTCCCCTAAGAAGAAGAGTCCATAAGAGGGATCCTAAGGGGTGTTTAGGGGCTGAGAACAATTGTGGGGGGTGCTGTTGAGGTTCATAGCACGTGGTAAAAAACGTGGCGAAAAATTGATGGGGCCCAAGTTGGCTCCTCTAGCGGCCTGCAAAAAAGGCTATTATTCACTTTTTTGGGGTTTAGGGGTCCTGGAAAAAAATATCGGAAATCAACCAGGGTGTTGGTAAGGTAAAAATAGGAACCAAGACCAAACGATTCAGGGTGAAAACGATATATATAGGATGATAAGAAGGCCTTAGATGATTGCATATAAGGTTGTCTATCCCTCTCTGGAAGAGGCCATAAGTGGGATCCTAAGAGGTGTTTAGCGGCCGTAAATTATCCTAGGGGGTGCTGTGGAGGTCGATAGCATGTGGTAACAAAACGGGGCGAAAAAGTGACGGGGCCCTAGATGGCCTTTCCTGGGCCCTGAAACAAAGGCTATTATTCACTATTTTTTAGGGTTTAGGAGTGCTGGAAAAAAAATCCCTGAAATCGACCAGGGCGCCCATATGGTAAAAAAAGGAACTCGGAACAAAGGATTCGGGATGAAAAGGCCATATAAGTGATGATAAGAAGGCCATAAATGATTGCATAAAAGGTTGTTTTTCCCCGCTCTGGAAGAGGCAATAAGAGGGATCCTAAGAGGTGTTCGGGGGCCGAAAACGATCGTGGGGGGTGCTGTGGAGGTCCTTCAAAGATCTGTCCAGCTAGTTGTGACTGTAAATCTAAGGGTAACCCTTTCCCAAAACGACTAGCCTTCAACCTCTCAGTTGCTACAGCCTTAGGAGCAAACCTAGATAATTTTATAAACTTAGAGTAGTAGTCAGTAACAGACATACTCCCCATCTTAAGTTCTAGAAACTCCTCAGCCTTCTATTTCTGAAGAAACATAGGGTAGAACTTATTACGAATCTGCTCATGAAACATTTCCCAATTAAATCCTGGTAAAGCCCTTATTACAGCCTCATTTTGTGACCACCATAAATCAGCTTCTCCTCTAAGATAGTACATAGCATGGTTCACCTTAAGCTCCTTTGGACACTCAACTGCCTCAAAAAATTTATTAAACTCTCTCAACCATCCCTCTAGAACAGTTGGATTGAGCTCTCCTTGGTAAGTGGGTGGCTTGCTTTGAGAAATTTTCTTGAAATGTTCCCAAGCATGGTCACTACCATTTCTATTTCCTCTGGTAGCTAACTATTCAGCTACAGTAGCTAATTGCCTCACTACTTCATTCAGCTGATTGTTGTTACATTCAGCCATTCTATTTCTCCTGTAGAAGAAAAGACCTTTGTATTAAATTAAGTCCTACTGTAATTTAGGACAACATAGACTTAAATCATAAAACACTTTCTCATTTCATCGCATAAAAGAAGTTTCATTCTTTTAGAGTCAATGATTCACTTTGTCTTGATTGTTTACACAACCATTAAAATAACAATAAAGCACATAAGAAATAAAAATAATTCCCTTGGTTCTATTCTACTTGAGTCTTTAATTCAAAAATAATTTTATTACTCAACTTCTCTCACTACTTCTTATAGCTCACTGCCACTTACTCAAACTAAGGTAAACAATGACTTAAACTGTTCAACTAGACATTAAAAACATTCGACATCAATAGTTAACTATATCTAAGCAAAGTCTTTATATACTAACATTATCCTTCTTGTCTCTTGACATAACATATTTCCTTGGTATAAACTCTAGGTCATTCTTAGTGTCATCCTCCATTTCTTCATCTGTTTCTTCTCCTTCTCCTTCCATGTCCTCCTCAGGATCTAATTTTTCTTTCTCTTCTTCAGATTCGGTTACCAAGTCTACATATACCCGGATTACTGGATCTAGGTCCTCAATTTCATAACACGAACTATCCATGGATTCACCAGTCTTCGAACCCGTAGGAGTCTCCTCTAACATTTGGTCTTCACTTCCTTGGCTACCCTCTGGGCTTGGTGTCGGCGGGGTCTCTGCATTTGCATTCATTTGTTGATACTCCTGTTTCTGCTTAGCAATATACCCCTCCAAGAACCTCCTATCACAGCCCCACTGACCAACAACGTTCTTATACTTAGAATAGTTTGGAAGGCCTGCAAGAAAATGGAAATCACTAATATTCACCTTAATTTCTAAGTAGGGTGAACGGTCGGGTAAACACCAAACAATCAAAGGTGCTACATGGTCAAGCTGATCCCATTGTGGTAACCTCAACACCTTACTCATGTACCAACAGTAGAACCGTATCTTCCAAACGTATTGAGGCGGACATTCATAGCCTTTCTTCTCCAATGTCCCTATTTGAGTATATTTACTAGGCATACTATGTGTCATCCTGCACAAAACTTAAAACTAATGGTCCATCCTTCCCAAAACAAAACAAAACAACAAAAACTAACAGTTCTACAAAAAGAGGTCTTGTGGCTAAAATACAATTTTCTTTACACCCAACTATTCACATAAGCATCACCTTAAACATGAACTTTAATGCGTGAAAGAACATAAACAAATTCTAAATTACATGCCCAAACTTCCTACCCAAGCTTACCACATGTATTAAAGCAATAACACATAATATATATACCTGAATTCCTTGCATACTTGCACACATAATTTATTTTTCAAAACTTTCCATTTTCAGAAATTACTATTTTTAGAAAAAAATCCATTTTCAAAAAGTTTCCAATTTAAGACATTCCTATTTCAAAAATAAAACTTAGGGTACCCCAAAATAAAATTCATTTTATTTCGAAATCTAAGCTCTGATACCACTTTGTAACAACTGGACTTTCCTAACTTCCTACTTCTCATTTTCCGGAAAACATATTAAATTAATAAGAATTATATTTATTGAAACTACTAAATATGTAAAAACCCAAAGTATTACCGCCGCCGTGATAACGGTTAAGGCGTTTATAAAAGTACTACAACGGAAGTCTTAAAACCAAATCAACTTAAAACTAACTTCAAAAGAATTTCAAATTAATATCAACTTTAAACTTATTACACTTCGGAACCATATTAATGGCCATTTAAAAACCAAAACAAACAATTAACTGTTAGTCTTCATAAGAATTAAAATAAAGCAAAGCTACAAAACACAGCAAGCGTTATCTCTCCATCCCATCATGAAATGAGTTATGCCCTCTTGTGCCTGCAGCTTTTCTTTTACTAGACAACTACTCACCACAAGTGGGTCATCGTAGGGCCAAGTCCAAGATAAACCCATGCACACAAAATAAACAGTCAGCAAAGCTGAGTACATAACTACTAAAGACTATGCAATAACAATAAGAAATAAAACATGCACTCAACTTACCTTTGACAACCTTTTCTTTGTTTATGGACTCAATTAAATTAATTACTATATTTAAAAATATGGATCCTGCATTGAACGGATTTCCTCGTTAAAATCATCGCCCTATTGGGCACTAACTTGGGAGCAACTCCAAGAAGGTATTGCTATGTCACATAAAGTGACGGATATCCAGCGCATTAATAATAGAAAAGAGTACAACGTCTTGTACCCCAATTAGAATTCATAGATCACTATTCCATACGACTCCCCACATCGTTCATACTCAAGGTATATACGTTCCAAGAGTTTTGATGCAAGTCCTCTTACACTTTACGTGATTTAACAGGTTTAACAATGTTATGATCCTCATGCAACATCACACAAAAACATGCATCCAATCAAGTAAGCCAATTTAATTATCTTCAACTTAAGGTGATTCCAAATTAAATTTATGTGTGTCCTTTAATTAAAATGAACCTCCTGTACCGCACATTAACTGTGAGTGGCAACATGTATAAAAATAATTGCTCATAATTTCTTTTAACTACGTAAATAGAAATTCACAACTATCTTTCTTGTTGATTAAGTAACTTACCAACTTAAAAATAACTTTCTTCTTTGATCAAGAAACTATTGGCCAAATTAAACTGATCATAACATTCCAATTCAAGCTTATAAAATTCAACTTTCTATTTAACATGGAATGCATCACACTTTAAGAACATGCTACTAATTCGTTTGTCGTTAGTACTTACACACCTTGTAAAATAACTGTGCTCCGCCTCAACTTCTAGAAGTGGACTAGTTCAAAGTCTCCTACATAAGGAAAAACCGATTTCAAACCTTGTTGACTAGATTCTACAACAACTATAATTAACTTCTATATTGGAAACTTTGTCCAAAACTTCCTTATATGGTCTCTATTTAATTCGATACTTTACTTTTCTTTTCTATTGCAATAATACTTAGTTTACGGGACTTATTTATGCTTTATAAAACCTTAATAAAAAATTTTTTACAATCTAAATTTATCAAAACTCCTTGAAAACTTCCGAAAACAACACAACTCGATCATACAATGTATTACTTAACTTATATGATTAATTTATGCTAATTACATACTTTAAAAGCCTAATTAATTAATTTATAAAATCTGGACAGCATGTTAAACATGCTTAAAATCACTTTTAAACTTCATAAAAACATATTAAAATATATATATATATATATATATCAATATAGAATTGATGTGTGATCATACTAGTACAATTTGGACACTTAAAACTTAATTTAACTTGTTTTTATTAAAATTTCAGATTTATTTATGAACTTTAAAGTCATGAAAAACTTATAAAAACATCATAATTTCATGCCAAAACACTTCTACAATCTACTAACATATTTATGAAATAAATCTAGGCTTTAGAACAATTTTTCATATGCCAAAACATGTTCATAATATTTATTCAACTCAAATTCATGATTATAAAATTTGGACAGCTTTATAAATTAAGTTTAAAACCCTTAAAAACCGTCGCGTCTTCCCTTCCATGGCCATCTCCATTAGTGACTTGGCCAATGGATCTTGCTTCATCCCCTCCTTGACCCGCTCAAGGAGGTTGCTAGCAATGCAACTCGTGATAGCAAGTATAGCCTTGCGGCTTAAGGCATCAGCGACGACATTTACCTTGCCCGGCTTGTACTCCATAGTGTAACCAAACTCTGCCAAGAAGTCTTGCCACCTTGCTTGCTTAGGACTAAGTTTCTTCTGGTTTTGAAAATAACTCCTTATGAATCGCCGGTAGTAGTTTGCAAGTCCAAGAAATGACCGTAGCTCTACGACATTCTTGGGCTCGCTCCACTCCCTGATAGCCTGCAACTTATCATGCTCCATCATGATCTTCCCTTCCTTGATGTGGTGTCCTAAGAAAGACACCTCTCCTTGCCCAAATGAGCACTTCTCCCTTTTTACATAGAGCTCGTTGTCCCTCAAGGTCTTGAAGGTTGTCGCTATACACGACAATATCATCAAGGTAGACTACAACAAAATCATCAAGGAACGACCTGAAGATCTTGTTCATCAAATTGCAGAATGTGGCCGGGGCATTGGTGAGACCAAAAGGCATCACCAAGAATTCGTAAGACCCATATCGAGTTACGCATGTTGTCTTTGGCTCATCCCCTTTAGCTATGCGTACTTGCCAATACCCCGATCTAAGATTAAGTTTAGAGAAGTACCTGGCTTTACCAAGTCGATCAAATAGATCAGCGACTAACGGGATTGGATACTTGTTCTTCACCGTGATCTTGTTGAGAGCCCGATAGTCAATGCAAATACGCAAACTCCCATCATGCTTGTGTTGGAAAAGCACAGGTGCCACATAGGGTGCCTTGGATGGCCTGATGAACCCTGCATCCAACAATTCCATGAGTTGCTTCCTTAGCTCCTCGAGCTCCGGTGGTGCCATCCTGTAAGGCGACATGACTGGAGGCCTAGCCCCTTGCTCCAGCTCAATCTCATGATCCACTTCCCTTCTAGGAGGAAGCTTCTTAGGAAGTTCCGGAGGCATTACGTGTTCAAACTCCAAGAGAACCCCGGAAATTTCTTTCGGAATCTCACCCCCTTGAGACTCCTTTTCGACGAATGTTGCCAAGAATGTAGCTTCACCCTTCTTCACACCCTTTCAAAGTTGGAGAGCTGATTGGGTCTTGGCTTCCACGTCTTCCCATGAATCGGGGACATACCTTGTTCCATCATTTTCCCTAATGGTCAAGGTGTCATCTGTCTCCAATGTCAACGGCCTCACTGAATGCATGAACTCCATACCCAACACTAGTGAGATGTCATCCATATTGACGACTGTGAGATCCACAGTGCCCTTCCATTCGCCCAAACAAAGGTGTACACCCCGTGCAACACCTAGGATAGGCGCTGGTGAAGCATTCACGGTCTTCAACCGGCCTGGCTCCTTGGCGTAATGTAACCCCGATCTTGTGGCCTCACCCTTGGAAACAAAGTTATGGGTGGCACCCGTGTCCATGAGTGCCTTAGAAGCGTGCCCATTCACATATGCTTTAACAAACATAAATGAAGATGTTTTTGAACGGGGCAGCGTACTCACCTTGGCCACGTCGTCGCACTCCTTTGCTCCAACCGCCGCCTTGACGCTCCTCAGCAAACGCAAAGCCCCCATTTGCGCCTCGTTCCCCAACGATTCTCCGTTCGACCCTATAAGAGCATTGAGCTTCACATTTGCTGGGCAATCCCTAGCCCAATGCGGCCCTCCGCATAAGAAATAACCACAGTTCTTTGGCTTGTCTAAGGATGATGCTGGACCCTTTCCTTTATCCTTCCTCTCGAACTTGCCTTCCCCCTGGTGACCGTGGTTTCGCTTGGTGGGCTTAGCTCCCCCGCCTTTCCCCTTGCTACCACCACTCTTGGCATCATTCTTGGAACCCCGGAACTCCGTCAGGGACTCTGCAATAGCGATGGCGTCAGCAATGGTTTGAGGGTTCCTCCTCTTTACCTCTTGCTGGGCCCAATGTTGCAACCCTCCAATGAAGTAAATGAGTTGGGTCTTCTATGTCATGTCTTCGAGTTCAAGAAAGAGTGATGTGAATGCCTTGATATATATTCTTTGATGTTGCTTGTGTGCTTCAACTCATGTAGATTCGCCATGGACACCTCTTGAGCATTCTCCGGGTAGAATTGCTTCTTGAATTCTTTCTTAAACTCATCCAAGGTGTCAATGGAATAAGTTCCCTTCTTGATATCCAACTCACGCTTTCTCCACCATAGGATACCATCCTCCCCGAGGTACATAGTGGCGGTGTTGATCTTTGAAGTTTCATCCTCCAAGTGTATGGCTTCAAAATACCTCTCCAAGCTCCAAAGGAAATTGTCGATTTCTCGAGCATCCCTTTTCCCTTGGTACTTGGATGGTTTGGGAGTGTCCATCTTTGGCCCGGCTTGGATAGTGACACCCCCACTTACCGCGGCCTTCTTGCACAACAATAGCTCATCCTTGAGGAGGTCATAGCGTTTTCTTTCCTCAAGGCTAAGAGCTCTCCCCAGACCTTAGCCATCTCGCTCTCCATCTTCTCTAAGACATAGGTCATGAGCGTGTTGGCCTCGGCGGAACGCTTAATAGCAATCTCTTCAACCCTTGTGTCAACAACGTCCCCTTGCTCCTTGAGCGCCCCAATGTCTAACTCGGCCATCCTTAGCCCATCGGATAATTTTACGGCTCCCCTCTCGACCCTTGCGGATCGCTCTTCTACTGTGGCCGAATTCTCCATCGCCTTGGCCACCCGCTTCTCAAGCTTCTCAAATGTCGCCTGAGTAACCTCTGGCACATTGCCTTCAGTTGCTTGTCCTGAAGTGCTGCTCTTGTCCATAGCCATCGAACCGAATGTGGATTCTAAGGAGTACTCGCAGGTACAACTCGAAACTCACGTGGTGTTTTTCAATCAAACTCTCCACTCCTGGATTATTTAATTGAAGGCTAATTAATTAATACAATCCTATAATTAATTAACCAGGATCTAAATTTGTTTATCACTCTTGACTCACAAATTTATGATGAAAATTCGAACAAACACTCTTGCGCAAATTTCCGTGAAATTCAAAGAATTGAACTTTTATTTTCAATGAGAAAAACTTAATTAATTACATCCTATTGTTGAGATTATTTATAGGTATAACAAACAACAAAATCCTAAGTAAAATCTACAAAAGTAACACGCATAAGCTAGGGAAATAAATCCTCCTTGTGCAACTAAACTAAAGATAAGATTGCCACATCATCATCAACTTGCACTTTGATCTTATCTTTCCTAACAAACTCTAACTAAATAACTAACTAATCAAGAAATTATCCTAACAACTTGACTAAATAATTACTAAACAAGATAATCATCAGAAATTGTCCTAAAATCACGAAAATATCTTGGTGCCCAAGATTGCCAAAATTCACGCAAATTCTCGCCACAAAGAATCGTCAATGTTGCGCAATTTCCAAGATTCTTCAAGAACTTCAAGAAATGCTTCAAGATTCAATCTTTTAATCTAGAAATCTTCAAGAAACCATTCTTCATGTATTTTAGCATATTTATGATTATCAAGACTCCAAAAGAATTAATAATAATAATGTCCAAAATGAGAAAACCCTATCAAGTGAAATGGGTAAAAACTCAAGGACCAAACCAACTTGTTCCCTGTAACCACCATGTCTTTCCATCCAGTGAGTGCATTAATTAGAGTTACTATCACTTAACTTAACTAATGGCTCACTCCACTAGTGACAAAGTATTAATGATCAATATTTATAGTATTGGCTAGGAAGCCACCACCAATATCCACAGTGTCAACCTTAATCATTGTCACCCATACTTGTGATTTATCCTTAACAAAACCATTGGGATTTATTATTAGGCTAATTGGCTCATCCACTATTGGTGTATCATAAGATATCGCACTTGTACTCAAATTCACATCATTCTCCTCTGGTTGAAAAGAATTTGTCCTTAAATTCACGTCATCCCAACATAGAATAAGTGAATCACCACTTGTGCATTTTTTGATTCGCAATATAAGCCATATCCAAATATTGAACAAACTGATTATGACAATCACCTTTTTAACCGTCATTGATTCTTGTTCATCAGGCAATTCATCAGGAAACACATAAGCAAATTCTTCTTGCAAAGGAGTGAGGCGCAAATCTGTTGATACTTTATTTGATGTTGCTTCCTTTACAAACAGAATAAATGCCGGGTTCCCTTGCTCCACTTCTTTCTCAAATTCCTTAGCAGAAAGGAATAAACTAGTTTGTTTCTGGTCTTTTCCTACAAACAGAGTTAATGGTAGGAGATTGATTCGTTTCCTATCCTTCAGAACTGTGTATATATTCGTTTCTCCATTGTGTTGCACCTCCCTATCATATTGCCAGGGTCTTCCTAGGAGCAATTTGCACGCAGTCATTGGCACAACATCACACCATAATTCATCATTGCATAGACTAATGGTAAAATTTATTAGTGCTTGCTTTCTTACTTCAATTCCCTTATTATCATCAAGCCAATTCAACTTATAAGGACTGGTATGGTCTCTCTGTGTCAATTTTAACCTTTACACCAAATATTTGGATGCTATATTGGTGCAAGATCCACTGTCAATGATCAAATTGCAAAGGTACGGACCAATTTTGCAGACACTATGAAATAGACTCTCCCTCTTAGTTGCATGTGGTTCCACAGTTGAATGCAATACTATCCTAACCATAAAGGCTTCGCCACCTTGACTCAATGGGGGTTGGTTCACAGTTTCTAAGGTGCATCATCAGAATCCTCCCCACCCTGGTTTTGAATGATGTCCTCATCATCTGCGACCACAATGTGATAAATTTCTTCCTCAGTTGCCCATAACTTGGCTTGCTCCATAGCCAACGTGCGTTTGGAGGTACAATTAGAAGCAATATGACCATGACCATGACCTTGACATTTAAAACATCTGCTTTAGAAACCACTTTCATTGGTTTATCTCTAGACGAGCTCAGTGTTGCAGATGTTTGTGATGTTTGTGGTGGTTGATTTGCTTTGGCATTAGTATGCTGAGGAGTGTAGGGTGCTTTACCAGTGGTAGGCACGAAATTTCGTGTGGTGTCCCCCTTGATACGCTTTTCCACTTTTAAAGCCAACTTGCAGAGATCATCAAAGGTATGATATTGAGCCAGATCAAGTTCTTTATCAATATTTCTGTTCAAGCCCTTCAAAAATCTCTCCATTTTCATGTGTTCCCTTACCTCTAAATCACAAAGCAAAGATAAGCTTTCACACTCTACAATATAATCACGCACACTCATAGTGCCTTGATATAGAGAAGTCAACTTGACATAATTTTGTTGATCAAAATCAAAAGGCACATATTTGTCACGCAACTTCTTTTTGAGGTGAGACCAGGACACTTTTTTGGCTTTGTTTTGGCGTTTTCTTTTGGCCATGATGCCCTCATACCACAATCTTGCAGTTTTTATCAATCTGTTATAAGCAATCTTAAAGGTCTTTCTATCATCAAAACCTTTATATTCAGCAATCTTTTTCACTTGTCGTTCCCATTCAAGATAGTCATCTGGGGAACCTTAGCCTGTGAAGTCATCAAGTGTAATGCCACTATCATCAAGCCTTTGCTTGTGTTTTGAACGTCTTTTAGGGGAGTTAGAAGAAGAAGACGAGTGTGAATCTGCTTCATCATCATCATCACCACGAAAATAGTGTATGGATTGAGGATCAAGTTTTCGTTGGAATTGTTGAGCCAAAACATCAAGTCGAACATTATCTTGCTTTTGTCTCACGTCCATAGCCTCTAGTTTTGTCATCATGTCTTGAATAAGTTGTGTCAAATTTGTATCTCCCATGTTGGATCGAAAAAACCCTTGAAAACTGGTACCAAATTGATGTGGATTTTAAGGAGTACTCGCAAGTACAACTCAAAACTCACGTGTTGTTTATCAATCAAATTCTCCACTCCTGGATTATTTAATTGAAGGCTAATTAATTAATACACTCCTATAATTAATTAACTAGGATCTTAGTTAGTATATCACTCTTGAATCACAAATTTATGATGAAAATTCGAACAAACACTCTTGCGCAAATTTCCATGAAACTCAAAGCATTGAACTTTTATTTTCAATGAGAAAAACTTCATCAATTACATCCTATTGTTGAGATTATTTATAGTTATAATAAACAACAAAATCCTAACTAAAATCTACAAAAGAAAAATGCATAAGCTAGGGAAATAAATCCTACTTGTGCAACTAAACTAAATATAAGATTGCCACATCATCATGCAACTTGCACTTTGATCTTATCTTTCCTAACAAACTCTAACTAACTAACTAATCAAGAAATTATCCTAACAACTTGACTAAATAATTAATAAACAAGATAATCATCAGAAATTATCCTAAAATCACGAAAATATCTTGGTGACCAAGATTGCCAAAATTCACGCAAATTCTCGCCACAAAGAACCGTCAATTTTGCGCAATTTCCAAGATTCTTCAAGAAATGCTTCAAGATTCAATCTTTTAATCAAGAAATCTTCAAGAAACCATTCTTCATGTATTTTAGCATATTTATGATTATCAAGACTCCACAAGAATTAATAATAATAATGTCCAAAACGAGAAAACCCTATCAAGTGAAATGGGAAAAAACTCAAGGACCAAACCAACTTGTTCCCTGTAACCACCATGTGTTTCCATCCGGTAAGTGCATTAACTAGAGTTACTATCACTTAATTTAACTAATAGCTCACTCCACCAGTGACAAAGTATTAATGATCAATATCTATAGTGTTGGCTTTTCACCTTAGTTTTGCCTTGCCTTGATCTCTTAGAACAAACACTTGCCCACCAAGTGGAGGCATACTTTCTAAGTTTCAAAGCCACAATTTTCATCTTCTTATTTTCAGGTATTTGTTTATAATCAAACATCCTTTCAATTGTCCTAAGCCAGTCAACAAATTCATCCGCATAAAGTTTGCCATCATATTCAGGGATGTCATCTTTGAGGACATTATTTGGCCTATGAATCCTCCTTGGACAAGGAGTCCCCTCATCCTCTCTACCTTCTTCGTCTCCACTACTGCTTTCAAGGTCAGTGAAGGATGGAGATCCTTCTCTTTGACGTTGCAGCTTGAGAGTCAAGTCTCTCATTTGATCTTCTTCTTCATCCACCTTAGAATCTGACATGATAAATTTGACATGATAAATTTGGCAAACTCTAACTACTCCATTTGTTTTTTACGTGCCTCTCTCTCTCTCTCTTCTTCCACCTTAGAATCTGACATGATAAATTTGGAAAAACAAAAATAAAAGTGTTTGATGAACAAAAATTGAAAAGAACACGAATTTGTGCACCCTCCTTCTAGCGCCAATTGTTGTATATTCGTAGTACACTAGGAATATACAAGGGCTAAGCCACGAATTTTAAAGGATAAATATGACTGGACCAAAATATTTCTTAGATAAGACACACCACTAAGACTTAGATTGGGTTTCCTAAGAACACAGCTCAACTCTAGTCACGAAAGTTGAATAAGCAAGGGAAGAGTTTTGATTTCTAATCCAAGAAATCTTGCGTTTTTAATCCAAGAAACAAGATAAACGCTCAAAGTGATTTTTGATTCAAACTTCTATATTTTATTCATCCATTCAAAAGGGTATATATAATGTTAGAAATTTCCATGGCGGTACAAAGAAATTCAGAAAGTCAAATTTACAATTAAACTCAAGTAAATGCGCCTAAGTCTAAATGACCATGAAATTGTCTTCTGAATTTTATTCGTCTTCTTGGATTCTTCTTGTGCTGAATTGACCTTCATAATTAGCCTTAACATTCCTTTTAATTTCTGGTCTTAATCCCATTCAAATCCCATCCAATTTTGAATTCAAATGGCTGATTAAAAACTTGCCTAAACAAGCTTCCTAAAAATCGCTCATTAGAGGAGTAATTCCAGGCATTTTTCTTCTGTTCTGGGTAGCTTCAATTTTTTCGCTAAATGGGTTGTCTTTTGCTGAATATTACTCCCCAACGTTCCTCCTTGACTGTAGTAACTCCCATCTTTAATTCCCTTTTGAATTTCAGCTTAAAATAGGCAGATTGTTTCACTAGCTCACCAGCCGGATTTGCTTGTTTGAAAAATCTGAATTATTTTCAAACTTTAAGATTTAAACTAACTTATTTTCATTGCTAGTTCACTCAACTAACGTGAATTACAAACTTGCTTAATAAAAACAAAAAATAAAACACTACACTTAAGGTTTTATTACAAACAAAACAAAATTAAACTAAGAATGTAACATGGACCAATTTCAATCAAAAAAATCACCTTGAGTATTTATCTTATTTCTTGGATTAGAAACTCTTCGATTTCTTGGATTAGGAATCAATCTTTTCCTTTGCTTATTCAACTTTTTGTGACTAAGGAGTTGATTTGTGATCTTAGGAAGCCAATTCTAATTCTTAGTGGTGTATCTATATCTAAGAACTAGCTTGGTTTAGTCATACTTATCCTTAAAATTCGTGGCTTAGCCCTTGTATGTTCCTAGTGTGACTATGAATATACAACATTTGGCGCTAGAAGGAGGGTGCACAAATTCGTGTTTCGTTCAATCTATTATCTATCAAACACATTTCTTTTTCTTTTTCCAAAATTGTCATGTCAAATCCTCATACTCATGTTGCTAAGGTGGAAAAAGAGAGAGAGGCACGTGAAAAATAAATGGAGTACTTGCAAGATCAAATGAGAGACTTGACCCTCAAGTTTGAAGTGAATTTTCTTATGAATTGAAAACTCACAAGGGTTGACTAAATTTTCGCACTTCTAAAGGCGAAGCCACCAAAATTCTTATATTTAGGTTGATCAATTAGTCTTTGATTAAAGTCTTAAGCACCCTCAAAGTCACTAATTAATGTCACAAGAGCATAAAGGAAATTAACCACCAACTCTTAAAATTTCCGGAAATTTTGTTTCAAGTAGACAAACAAACTTTTTATTCAACTCATACTTAATTTTTTTACAAACTAATGTTGAGACTATATAGGAATAATCATCAACAAAAATCCTAGCTAAAAACAATAAAACACACGCACAAAACAATCTAAAAATCGTCCCTAATGACTCACAAGATAAGATTGCGAACTGCATCTTGATCTTATCTTGCTAACAAACTCTAACTAACTCTAACTAACAAGAATTTATTCTAACAACTTGCCTAACAAATTTTAAAAAAATTATGAAAATAAAAATCACAAAAAAAATATTAAACACGTCCTAAAAACATATCCTAACTATACTTGGACTCTAGATAAAAGAAATCTAACTAAAAACTAATTTTCAGTTTGACAGCCGAGCAGAAAAATGGATAAAACATTATCGTGCGTATTTTTGTGAATTTTTAAAATATTGTTCCCTGAAGTTATATGCAATAAGCTTTCTAACTCAAAGCCAACTGTTTATAAAAAATCTTCAAATCAGTCATACTGCGCTGCTCCGAACTGAAAGATTGAATCTATTAATCAAGAAACTTTCAAGAACGTGATCCTCCATCATTGTAGACCAATTATAACTAAAACACGGGAAACTGAAACACTTAAAAGCATTTAAAAGCCTGAAATGAGAAAACCCCTAGCAAGTTCAGTGCGAAAAAAAACCCATAGGCAAAACCATCAAGAACCTAGATGTGAATGGCAGTCTTATATTCACATCATCCATACATGTATTGCTATTCACACTTGTATCATCCTCCCCTTCTTCAAAAGAAACTTGCCCCAAGTTTTAGCTTCCATGTAACCATCCATGTTCGACGAACGAGTGATCTATGTTTGATTCCAAAACTAAAGTCACATAGTAAGCACATAATTAGAAAAAACCATAACACGATATTATCAAGTGAAAATTTTTTTGACTGCAACAAAATCCTTGAAACTCGTTTATGATTCTTCAGTGTATCACGGAATTCAATAAAAAATCCATCTTCCAAAATCCCTTGAAAACTAAGAATAGAATCATGTTTTAGGCTTGCAGACTCAAAAGGTTGGACACCAACATAAATCATCAAAAGATCCAAACTTGTAGGTTTTGGATCAACCATCTCTTCAACATGATTTTGGATAACTTGATCTTCAACCATAAGTTCTTCCATTGCATCAAAAATAAAATCACTATCAATCTTTGATTCATCATTGGTCACATTCTCCATGGATTCAATCCTTTTCTCATTGATTGTGATGAACAATGGTTGATTATCAACGTCGGTTAGTGTGTTGTTATGATGTGGATTTTGAGTCGTACTCTCAAATAACACCTAAAACTCACGTGTTGTCATTTAAATTTTCCACTCCTGGATTAATTTAATTGAAGACTAATTAATCAATACACTCCTATAATTAATTAACCGGGATCTAAATTTTTTTTATCACTCTTGACTCACAAATTTATGAAGAAAACTTGATCAAAATTCATGCAAAATTGCACAAGGAATTATTAAACTTTCATTATTGAAAATTTAATGTGTAAAACTTATGTATTTTACAAGGAATTATCAAGCTATTTATATAAATACCTAAGACTAAGTCCGAACAATTTTCTAAGACTCTTAGACTCCTAATTCACGTCTAAAACAAGGCTGAAATTCAGCTTACATGACTCAAATATGACTCACAAGATAAAAATGTCACATCATAACTGCATCTTAACCTTATCTTGCTTAACAAACTCTAACAACTTATCTAATCAAGAAATTATCCTAACAACTTAACTAAATAATTAATAAACAAGATAATCATCAGAAATTACACCAAAAATCACGCAAATAACTTATTGCCCAAGATCAAAGAAATTCGTCAAAATTCTCACCCAAGTGTTCGTTGATTTTTGCCAACTTTTTCAAGATTCTTCAAGAACTTCAAGAAATGCTTCAAGATCCAATCTTTTAATCAAGAAACCTTCAAGAATCTATCCTCCATGTATTTTAGCATAATTATGATGATCAAGACTCCACAAGAAATAAAAACAATGATGTCAAAAATGAGAAACCGTATCAAGTGAAATGGGAAAAACTCATGGACCAAACCAACTTTTTCCCTGTAATCACCACTGTGATCCATCCTGGGAGTGTATTAATTAGAGTTACTATCACTTAACTTAACTAATGGTTCACTCCACCAGTGACAAAGTATTAATGACCACCATCCATAGTGCTGGCTAGGAAGCCACCACCATCACTAAAATTTACAATGTCAACCTTAATCATTGTCACCCATACCTGTGATTTATCCTTAACAAAGCCAATGGGATTTATTATTAGGCTAATTGGTTCATCCACTGTTGTATTATAGGATATCTCACTTGTACTCAAATTCACATTATTCTCCCCTGGTTGAAAAGAATTTGCCCTCAAATTCACTTCATTATAGTATGGCGAGAGATCCCCAAGATTGAAGGTAGCACTTACATTAACATACTCATCAGGCAAGTCTATTTTATAGGCATTATCACCATATACCTCAATGACCTCAAAAGGTCCATCAGCTCTAGGCATCAATTTATTTTCATTTTATGAGGAAAATGTTCCTTTCTGAGATGAATCCATACCAAATCAGCAGGTTTGAAAACATGCTGAGTTCAATTCTTGTTTGAAAGCACAGCTCTTCTCCAGAGAAAGCAACCGAAGGGTAATCCAAAATACACTTGATTACATAAATTACGAGTTCGTAGGAGATATAGATATCCTAACATTTAATTATATATAAATGTACCACATTAACATGCTAATTAATAAAGTTGGATTGTTACTCTAAACAATATAATGCAATGAATGAAGCTAACTTCTCTCGGACTTCATCAATTTCACGAACGGTGAAAGGACCTTGTCGGCTTACCGAGCTCACAACCTTCAACACACATATACACGGTACATAAGATGTGTTAGACCAATTATGTTCCAAACAAACAACACTAAAACAACACAAGTCCAATCAAGGTGGCACATGCATAACAACAAACCAAAAAAACACAACTAACAACAACTAATTAGCCACTATATTGTTTTAGAACAGCAAATTAAACACGTATAGCTTCTGATCAACAAATAACAACAACCATGTTGTTATAGAACAACAAAAAAAATAACATAAACTTATTAGAACAAGCAGTTTTGTTCTGAAGCTGTACAACAATAGCAGAAGTTGTTCAGGACAGCAAAAAGTCCCTATTCAGCTTCAGACGGTACCAGCTTCAGCACAGCTTCAGACGATACTAGCGCAATCAGAGACTTATGACCTCAAGTCATACTTATCCTTGTATTTTCAATAATTATCCATCAACTTCAGCCCAAGCTTTCAATTAATATTACAATCTTCATTAGTTATTCATATTAGAATTCCAGTTCATAACATATTAAGATATAAAATATAACACCAATCATATAAGTAAAATTAGAATAATCATACCGTGCATAAATCATCTAATCCCGTGCAACTTGATACGATGTCCAGCATGTTTCGCATCACGTAGTAACCACACTCAACGCTGTTTTGTTGTTGGGCACACTAAATACAAATAGTGTCACACAAGGTACAAGTTAACAAAGAAAGAAGTTAAAAGATGAACAAGCTACAAACACAAAAAAGTAGCTAAAGTTATGCAAATTTACCTCTACATGCACCAACTTAGGCATCGATCCTATTGGGGTTGCACGGATCTTCCTTAAGACACTACAACAACAGCACTTAAACAAAGTCAAAATAGTGGAAAGTACTTACTTCGTTTTTGTAACTTTGGTTTAACTTGTATTCAACTTAAAGTGAAATGAGTCAAGAATGAGTAAACTTATATGAATAACTACACTTGATCAACAACTAATCATTTAACACTTTACCTATTCACCCAAGTCAAGACGTGATACTTCGTTGGTGGTTCGGTACGACATGAGTCAAAGACGTAGACCGTGTGAGTTGAAGGGGATATAAGTAACAGTACCCAATGTTCACTACAACCATCATTTGAAATTGGAAGTTAATTAACAAGCCTAACTGATCTGGCCGCGATGAATCCATACCTTGCACAGTTATAGGTAGGAATTGCATACCTTTCAAGGTAAGGAGCTAAAATGAACTTCTTCTTTCACATCGCATCTGTTATAACACTATGGAGGTATTCTTTCTCCTCTGGTGGGTTCTTCAAACATCGGTCAAAATGAATTTCGTATGGACACAACCACCCAACTGTTAGAGTTGCTTCACACCCATCCAGATCCACATTGAGTGCGCTTTAAAAAGAATTAAAAACAAGTGTCATCTTATCAGTTAAAACCAAAACCTCTACCCTATTCTTCACCTACAAACTACGACAATAAAGCATAAACTAACCTCATGAATGCTTGCAAGAACATATGGAAAGAGGCGTAGTCGAATAGCATCCTCACTCACATTATTGATCTTCACAGTATCATATTTCTGCAAGAAGCTTGCAATATGACTTACTGGGCATTCAGTGGCTAGCCCCGCAAATGGATCATTAGAGATGAATTGGATGAACTGAGGCTTTAGCTCAAAATTTGCAGCATTAACAGCAGGTCGAACAATACTAAATAGTGCACCGGTTGTAGTGTCTGGTACACCATACTCCCAAAGTGATTTAGCACGTTTCTCAGCCATTACTTCCTGTGTAATCTGATTTCTTCTCCTTCTTCTTCTACCTCCTTGCCTACGTGCAGTTGCTTCGATTTCAATGTCTATAAGAATTAGATTCTGTTGACCTGTTCGTCGAGTTTGCATTCAACAAGGAAAACTAGAAACAAAAGATCAAATAACAAATAAATATAACCGAAGCAACAAACTAAATAGAGGCTTAGCAAAAATAAATCAAAACTAACTAATTTAAACACCGTTAGTCCCTGCCAACGGCGCCAAAATTTGAAAGGCGTGTCGCGCACCTAACAAAAATAACCTAACTTTTCCTCCTAACTAGGTAGTCGGGCAAGTAAGGGTCGAATCCCAAGAGACTAAATGGTTCAAAGTGGTAAATTTTGATTCTACTTTATACTAAGCAAGTAACAAATTAGATTTGAGATTGAATAACTATTCTAAAACTAAAACAGACTAATGTAAATACAATGATTAAATTCAAGGAATAAAAACACCTAGAGTTAGGCACCACCACTAGCACAATTGACACAAGTAATTCATACCCCAATTTAATCGACTAATTGTTCAAGAGAAAAGGTAACCCTATAAAATACCACAAACCTCTCCCGAGTATCTATGGCTTCCTTAATTTGCAATCAAGCCTACTCCCGTGGTATCATGCAAATCAAAGACTTTAATCACAAAACCCTAACTTTCTAACAATTCATTCTACCTACTCCCGTGGAGAATTTCATGCTCTTATTTGAAATATCCAAATTCATTAATACCCAATTCCCATTGTGATAAAGACAATGAATTCATAACAATACCAATTATCCCTAATCTAGTATTGGCATAAGAACAATCAATTAAGCATGAACAATTAACAATTAAATTGGGGATTTTACAAAATTGCTCAAGAATCAATCATGGCTAGGGCTTGACCTAACCCTAGATTAATAAAAACTACTCACACATAATTGTTGAATAAAAAAAAACAAAAATTAAATGAAAGCATGATTAACAACAATAAAAAGAGAATAGATAAAAGAAGAATATTACTTGAATTGATGAAATTGCCAAAACAATGTCAAAGAACCAAATTTGAGAATGTGTGCCAAAAAAACTAAGGAGAACTAAAATCTTTTTTTTCTAAAAAACTGATATTCAAGTGTGTGTAGAAGTTAGAATGAAAAACTCCTTAAAAAAAACTATTTAGATGCTAGGAAGATGAAGAGTTGTCTACATCAAAGAAAAGGCCGCAACCGGGGTGTGGCACATGATTTTAGGCCGCAATTAGGGTGCGGACTAGGCTGATTTTTGCTTCAAAATACTTCAAAAACAAATGGCCACAACTAGGTTGTGGCAAACTAAGGGATTCCCACAACCATGTTGCGGTAGGTCTTCATGAGCTACTCTTTTGAAGCTTTTCACCAACATAAACGCCTCGATTTGTCCATTCTTTGATCAACATCCAATTAGCTCTACTTGCATCTCCAATAATCCTAGCAAAAGCACCTAAAACCTACAAAAACAAAGCAAAATACACCCAAGAAGAACAATAGCAAAGTATAAAGCATAATGGCTCAAAAAGGTTGAAGCTATGGGAAAAGTAGGATGAAAACACACAAATTTAGCATAGAAATATGAGTATAAAATGGTGTTATCAGTATAGAGGCCATGCAAACTCACAACAAGCACTTAGAGACTCAGTTAGCTCAGATTGCTCAATCAAACGCTCAAAGGTAAGCAGGCACCCTTCCATCACAACCTACACCTCTAGTATCACAGACTCCACAGAATCCCCCAAGGGACCATGTCAATGCCATTACTTTGAGGACTAGAGCTGTTTATGAGGGTTTCCGAAAATGCCTACTGATGATGCTATTTTTGATGTTGCAACTGCAGCTAAGAAGACCAATGATGTGGTGATTGAAGACTTAGAGGTAGAGACAGTTCCAGAGAAGGAGGCCAAAGCACCTAAGGAGAAGGTAGATGACACGTCGATTGATACGATCCCGAGGCCACCGGTTAGGCTGCTCTTTCCGAACAGGGTGAACAGGAGTAAGAATGATAGTCATTTTAGTAAATTTTTAGCTGTTGTTAAGAATTTGAAGGTTACTGTTCCTTTTACTGATTTGATAACTCAAATTCCTACTTATACTAAGTTTTTGAAAGACATTTTGAGCAGGAAACGCGAGTTGAATGTGGTGGAGACTGTAGCACTTATGGAGGAGTGTAGTGGAATATTCCAAAATAAGTCTCCACCCAAGCTAAAGGACCCGAGAAGTTTTTCTATTCCATGTAACATTGGCCCCCTGTTTATCGATAAAGCTTTATGTGATTTAGGAGCTAGTGTTAGTGTCATGCCTTTGTCTATTTGCAAAAGGCTTGATATGGGTGCTTTGAAGGTCACAAACATTACTTTGCAGATGGCGGATAGGACAGTGAAGTACCCTAAAGGTATTTTAGAGGATATCCCTGATGTGTAAACAAATAGGTAAACTTGTTCACAATGGGTTATGAATGCGAGTAATATTTTTAGATCACAGAAGGAATAATATTTTTGGAGTAATCAAGAAAGTTTAGGGGAACTCTCACCCTTAACTTGAGGATATAACAAGGAGGAACTCTCACTCACTTGTTTGGGCGTAGTAGTGTTTAGGGAACTCTCAACCTAGACGACAACTACAAGTTTAGCTTTAGGAACTCTCACTAAAACTACACTCCTTCAAATTTGAGACACTCTCGAATTTGGGCAAATAACTTTAACTTACACAAGTCAAAATTAACAAACAAACTTAAAAAGTTTAGGCAATATTCTGATCTGATATTCATTCATAATTTGCACGCTATTTATAGCCTTAGTACATCATCTACTTGCATCTTTACTTAGCTAAAATAAACAACAATTCAGCAATTGTAAAACTGAAATAAAGGGCAGATTAATTGGCTCATAACTGTCCAAATTAATTCCCCATTACAACTGAATATTTTCCTAATTAAGAGAGCTTAAAATAAGGAAAGAATAATTCAAAATGTCCAGCAATTAACTCCCAAAACGTTGCACAAAGCTGTCCAGATTTCTTCCTTCAAAACTGCTCAAATTTGTCATTCAAATATTCCTTGATTTATGCCTTGTAACAGCCACGAATTGACCCCTCATTCAAGCCTCTTTATTCAGCAAATAATCCTGATTTAAACAGCTCATAACTCCCCTTTAAAAGAGTTTAAAAACCTGCTTAAAATTCATCATTCAATCAGCCCTTGATTTACGCTTGTAACTTCTCAAAATTAATTCCCACTTTAAGCTACTTTATTCAACCAATAAATCAGTAGAAAACCCCTAAAATAAACCGTCCAAAGAGTTTAAAATGCAGCTTGAAACTCTCCTTGAAACACGCCTCAAAACAGCCATGCATTAAACGGCTAAAATTTGACTCCCCAATCTGATTGGAATTACTCCATATAACTGTCCATTTTCACGTGAATAAGGTAGGAATAATTCATGCTAATTATCTCCATCTTCAAAGTAATTGGTTACACTTAGCAAGGTGCACCCACTTGCGGACTTACTCGGACCATGCACATCAAACTCCATAGGAGTAACCTCGAACAAGGACTTAGACAAAATTAACTCCCTTGCATGGACTTGGTAACCTGAATTATACGTACCTTGGCCATCTTGGTCAATCCCGGTGAGAGTCAGGAAATTCTTTATCCTTGTTGATTTTGTTGTGTTAGATATGGATGAGGATGCTCATATTCCGATTATACTTTGTAGACCATTCTTACACACTGCAGGTGCTTTTATTGATGTCCAAAAATGGTAGTTTGACTCTTTCTGTAAGGGATGATAAAGTCACATTTAACCTTAATGCTGCTCTTAAGAGTCCTAAGATGGAAGAGTCATCCTATGCTATTGATTTCATTGATGAGAATTTTATTGATGATATGCCTCGATCCACTACAAAGAATCTTGTAGAGGCAGTTGTTTGTTTTGATGTTTGTGCAGGTGAAGGTACAGCTGATGTCGATAGTTTGGTCTAAGATCTTACTAGTGAGGAATTGAATCCGGAGGAGAGCCGAAAATTTGTTGAATTACCTCAAGAGGTTTGTTCTGTCAAGGAGGTAACCCAACCTGAGATGAAACCCCTCCTCTCTAACTTGAAATATGCTTTTCTAGATGATAACGAGTTATATCCGGTCATTGTTAGTGCTTCTCTTACTGATAGTCAACTTGATAAGCTTTTGTCTGTGCTTAAGTCTCATAAGAAGGCTATTGGTTATATTATTGATGATTTGATTGGTATTAGTCCTGATTTTTGTATGCATAGAATTCATTTAGAGGAGGGTCATAAGCCTTGTATACAGGGTGAACGTCGTTTGAATCCTAACATGCAGGAGGTGGTGAAGAAAGAATTTCTTAAACTTCTAGATGCAGGTATCATTTACTCGGTGCCTGATTCCCAATGGGTAAGTCCCGTACAGGTAGTCCCTAAGAAGGGGGGTAACAACTGTTGTTCGTAATGATAAGAATGAATTGATTCCTACTAAAGTTGTTACAGGAAGGAGAATGTGTATTGATTATAGAAAATTGAATGTTGCAACTAAAAAGAATCACTTCCCCCTCCCTTTTATTCATCAAATGTTGGAAAGGTTAGCTAAGAATAAGTATTTCTGTTACCTTGATGGATATTCGGGTTTCTTCCAGATTCCCATCCATCCTGATGATAGAGAGAAAACCACTTTTACATGTCCTTATGGCACTTTTGCTTATCGTATAACGCCTTTTGGTTTACGTAATGCACTAGCTACTTTCCAACGTTGCATGATGGGCGTCTTTTCTGAGTTCATAGAGTCTATTATGGAAGTCTTCATGGATGATTTTAGTGTCTATGGTACTGATTTTGAATCCTATTTGACTAACTTGACTAAAGTTCTCGAAAGGTGTGAGCAGTTGAATTTGGTCTTAAATTGGGAGAAATGCCATTTCATGGTCAATGAAGGGGTGGTATTGGGATATTTGGTGTTCGAGTGTGGTATTGAGGTGGATAAGGCGAAAATATAGGTAATTGAGCAATTGCCACTTCCGGTGAATGTTAAAGGGGTAAGAAGTTTTTTGGGTCATGCTGGTTTTTATCGCAGGTTCATTAAGGATTTTTCTAAAATTGCGAAACCACTAACCCAATTGCTTTTGCAAGATGCTGAGTTTAAATTCACTAATGAATGTCTTGAGTCCTTTAATATGATAAAAAAATGCATTAATTTCGGCACCTATCATACAGTCTCCCAATTGGAATTTACCTTTTGAGATAATGTGTGATGCTAGTGATTTTGCAGTAGGGGAAGTTTTAGGTCAAAGGAGGTATAAGGTCCTACATGTTATGTACTATGTTAGTAAGACCTTGGATGAAGCTCAAGTCAACTATGCCACCACGGAAAAGGAGTTGCTTGCTATTGTTTATGCATTAGATAAATTTCGTGCTTACCTTGTAGTTTTGAAAGTTATTGTTTACACTGACCATACAGCTCTTAAGTACCTAATTAGGAAGAAGGAAGCCAAACCAAGGCTTATTCGGTGGATTTTGTTGCTCCAAGAGTTCGATCTCGAGATTTATGATAAGAAAGGAGCAGAGAATGTGGTAGCTGACCACTTATCGAGGATACGGTATGATGATGGGGAGATCTCCACCCCCATCGATGATTCTTTTCCTGATGAACATCTGTTTGCGGTTTGTGTAAATTCTCCTTGGTTTGATAATTTTGCTAATTATGTTGTTGGAGGCGTTATGCCCTCTGATTTGACTTACTAGCAGAAAAAGAAGTTTTTGCATGATGTTAAGCGATACTTTAGGAATGATCCTAACTTGTTTCGTGAGTGTGCAGATGATTTATACAGGAAGTGTGTTCCGGAATGGGAAGTCTATGGTGTACTTCACCATTGACATTCATCACCGTATGGAGGTCACGCTGGACCTTCTAAGACGATGTGTGTTTTTGGTGTGTTTTAGTTTATTTTCATAATTATTAGTTAGTTTGTGTTCGTGTGTTTTTGTGTGTTTTTAGGTATCATTGAGTAACTAGAGGTTTTCGGTTGAATTCCGAGGTCTAAAGTCTAAGTCAAGGTCAAGGTGAGTGAAAAAGATAAGGTGAAAATTTATTAAGTGTCAAAGAGAAAAAGAAAAGCAAAAAAAAGGAATATCGGGCTAAAAGGGTGATGCCGGCGCATGGGGGTCGTATGCGCCCCCATCTGACCCCTAGAACCACTTGAAATTTTTGGAAGAAGGCTGATGCGGACGCATGGGGGTTTTATGTGCCCGCATCAGACCCCCAGAAGCTGCTCTAAGTTTTTCACCCAGCATAGATGCGGGCGCATGGAATCCTTATGCGGGCGCATAGAGGCCCGAACCCCCCCCCCCCTCATTTTTTTTATTTTTTATTTTTTTCTCTTTATTTTCTCTTACTTTCCTTTACTTCTTTTCTTATTTTCTCTAACCTCATATCTCACCTCATATCTTTTTCTTCAATCCTCAACCTCCATTAAAACCCCATACTCAAAATCTTCATTCTCTCATATCTCACTCAATCTTCACCCAAAACAACGCAAATTTTAACACACTCATCCTCTCATCTCCCTCAACAAAACCACTCAATCAATTTTTGAAAAAAAATTCGTTCTTAGCTCTCTGATTTCATGAAGTTCTTAGCTTGGTTTATGATTATAATGCTCTTGCTATTTGCTATTAGAGTCCACTATTATGCATGAGTGTTTGATTGAGTTGAGTGAAATGTGTTGCTTTATAATAGCTTTTGGAGGTTGGAGTAATTGTGATTGTTGAGGTAATTGCCTATGTGATGATAGTAGCTTTGGTGGAAGTTGTTGGATATCATGGAATTATGTTGAAATCCATTGGTCTTGGTGATTGTTTTATAGATTTGTGGTTTTTGATTATATTGATAAAATAGATGGGTCATGTCGAAATTTCCGCTTGACTTGTCTATTTGAGGAATTAATTGCCACTTGAATCTTGCAATGTTGTGTTGTTTGGTTATGTTCTTCATTCATGGTCCTAATGCTTCTGTTTTCAACTTTCAGGAACCATGAGCTCTCATAGAACTTCACACCATGAGAACTTGGTGATACGAATATCAACGAGCAAAACTTCGATGGTTTGGTAGAAGGTGCAAAGCAAGATGCAACCATGGGAGAACTAGTGGCTTATGGAGACACGAGACTCTTGGGGTTGGCTAGAGTAAATTTTTACGTGTGCATGGTGACATGCACAAGTTTCCTCACATAAAAATCAAACAAGAATAATTAGTAGTTTAGGAATGTTGAGCTATATGGGTTTTCTTCCCACTTCACTTGATAGGGTTTTCCCATATGGTGTTTTGTGATTTTCTTATTAAGTCTATGAGTCATGGTTGATGGAATCAAGCATGGGGAATTCGAAAATGGAGGTTTCTTGAAAAAAAGATCGAAGCTCGAAAGGTTTCTTGAAGTTCTTGAAAATGGAAGTCCATCAAAAATCAAGGAACATAAAGCACGGAATATGGCGGGTTGTATTACTGGATTTTGGAGAGATTTGGAGAGATTTGGGCAACGGTGTTGTTCATGTTTTCCGTGTTGTTTGACTTGGTCAACTTTAGTTAGTT
>PYUH01000159.1:404251-439221 GCA_016808085.1 Suaeda aralocaspica | reverse complement strand
ATTGCTGGACACTTTGGAATTACAAAGACACTAACCATGTTGCAAGAGCATTTTTACTGGCCAAAGATGATCGTCGATGTTGAATCTATCATAGCTCAATGTGCTACTTATCAAAGGGCAAAGGCGGCCTTCCACCAAGGCTACTACACCCCATTGCCAGTGCCAGAAGGACCTTGGGAGGATTTTCTATGGATTTCATTGTAGGGTTACCAAGGACAGCAAGAGGCAAGGATGCAATTATGGTAGTGGTTGATCGGTTTTCAAAGATGGCTCACTTCACACCATGTCACAAGACCGACGATGCTATGAATGTAGCTAACTTGTACTTTCGAGATATAATTAGGCTACATGGGGTTCCAAAAACCATTGTCAGTGACAGAGACACAAAGTTCATGAGTTACTTCTGGAAGTCACTTTGGAGATTGATAGGTACGAAACTTTTGTTTAGCAAATCTTATCATCCTCAAACAGATGGCCAAACGGAGGTGACAAATCGCACTCTAGGGGTTCTTTTGCGTGGTTTGGTTAGTAAAACACAAAAAGATTGGGATTTGAAACTTGCTCATGCTGAGTTTGCTTACAATAGATCACCCACTTATGCTACTAAACATTCACCTTTCGAAATTGTCTATGGAATCAACCCTAAATTACCAATTGACTTTGTAAGTATTCCTAAAGGGGAGTTGGTACATAAGGATGCAAAGACAAAGGTTGATTACATGCAGAAGCTTCACGTAGAGGTAAGGGCTAGAATCGAAAAGGTAAATGATCTTTACAAGGCAAGAGCAAATAAACACAAATTACAACATGTTTATAAGGATGGGGATTTGGTTTGGCTACATTTGAGAAAGGAAAGGTTCCCAAATCAACGGAAAAACAAGCTTATGCCTCGGTGTGATGGACCGTTCAAAATCATACGTAAAGTGGGGGACAATGCGTACAAATTAGAGTTGCCAGGAGAATATGGAGTTCATGCTACTTTCAACATTGGTGATTTAGCTCCTTATGTTCCTGATGACCAACTTCGAGGTTTGAGGACAAACTCTTCTGAAGAAGAGGAGGATGATACGAATATCAACGAGCAAAACTTCGATGGTTTGGTAGAAGGTGCAAAGCAAGATGCAACCATGGGAGAACTAGTGGCTTATGGAGACACGAGACTCTTGGGGTTGGCTAGAGTAAATTTTTACGTGTGCATGGTGACATGCACAAGTTTCCTCACGTAAAAATCAAACAAGAATAATTAGTAGTTTAGGAATGTTGAGCTATATGGGTTTTCTTCCCACTTCACTTGATAGGGTTTTCCCATATGGTGTTTTGTGATTTTCTTATTAAGTCTATGAGTCATGGTTGATGGAATCAAGCATGGGGAACACGAAAATGGAGGTCTCTTGAAAAAAAGATCGAAGCTCGAAAGGTTTCTTGAAGTTCTTGAAAATGGGAGTCCATCAAAAATCAAGGAAAATAAAGCATGGAATATGGCGGGTTGTACTATGGGATTTTGGAGAGATTTGGAGAGATTTGGGCAACGGTGTTGTTCGTGTTTTCCGTGTTGTTTGACTTGGTCAACTTTAGTTAGTTTGATGATAATATTGTCCTTAGATTTGTTCCTCAAAATATCTAAGATTTAGGGTAGAAAATCAAATTTCAAGCCTTGGTGCGCAAGACTTGTTATCCGGATTTGAGTAGATTTTTGTTTTCCTAATTTTAGTTTGTTGGTACCTTAATTCTAGGGTAGTTAGGATTTGTTTTAGGATATTCACATATTGGGTGACATGTTTAGCTATAAATAGGATGTAAAGTACCTCAATAAAATCAGATTAGATCGATTAAAAACAAGTTGTTTTTCGTTTTCATTGTTTTACGTCAAAACAAATTTTGTGAGGATTTCTTGTGAGGAATTCGACGAGTGAGTGGTGCTATTGAGCTTTATCTCACGTGAGGATAGTTTTTAGGATTTGAGGGTGCTTGCTTTAATCAAATTCTAACAATTATTCGCCCTAGGACTTCGAATTTGTGGTGCGTCGCTTTATCAAATTTGTGTTCTAGTTTGTCTTGTGTGAGTGGCGTTTGTTTATAACAAAATTCACATCACTTGGGCAACGTGCGCCCATTTCCTAACCATCCTAATTGGCTGCCCGAGTATGATTCGAATGTGGACCCCACATCTTACCCACTCTATCACTACTATTCCTAGTGTCCACCTTATGGTGGGCCCGACCACCAGTAGGAGGGTTTAAAGCCTCCTCCCGCCATGTTCTTCCTGATTATGTGTCCCAGGATGGGACAATGTTTGGCTTGGGGAGGTGATTAGTTACTCATGTATACTTTGTAATTAGTAAAAAAAAAAAAATACAAAAAATACAAAAAAATAAAAAAAAATAAAAAAATAGTTTAGTTTATTTTAGGCTAGTTTTTTTAACTTTTTCTTTTTGGAGTTGGTTTTGTTTTTCCTTTTGCAGGTTTGACCTTTGGAGCGGGATTATGTGGGTGTGTTCGATATTGGATTCCCGGTTATTGGTTGAGTTTGCGTTGGGTTAGATGTTCCTAAACACCGCTTTTCTTTTGCTTTTCCTTGTGTGTTTTGGGATAACTGTTTAGCCTTAGGATTTATTGCTTTATAGTGCAAGTTTTTATTGCTTTCGTAGGACTGTTGCATGGTTTATACCGTCCAATAGGGGCGGGAGTTTACATGTGACCAAAAACAATTGTACTGCATTCTTAGTTTAGTGCAGTTTAGAGAGAGAGAGAGTTCATATTGTGAATGGCTAGCCACTCTTCCCAACTTTTGTTGTTTATGAGATTTGACTTTTCATGTACCCTTGTGCTTAAATTTTTGAAAACTTCATGATGCTTGTATTCGGATGAGTTTACTTATGTGATTTGTTGGGCATGACTTTGTTTTAAATTGCTAGCATTCCTTGTATTTGTCAACTGTGTCTAACCTTGCTTGGGTCTTGGACTTGAACTGCGTTAACGGGAGGATTTGAGCCACTTTTGATCTTATAGGCTACATTAAATTGTATTATTTTCGTGTGTGCTTAGTTCCTGGTGCATTTATGATCTTGGGTTTGCCATTACACTTGAGTAGCATTTGATCGAGGTTTTGTTGCATGTTGCGCATGATAAGAGGCATTCATTTGTCTTTAGAGCTTTCTGATACATTATTAGGATTTTCATGTTAAACACTTTTTCCCCTTGATCATGTGTTTCTTAAGCGTATATCCCTCACAAAATTTAACCGCATTACAACCCTATTTGGCCTTGGAGTTTGATGACATGTTGTATGCCCAAGCTTGGCATAGGGGAGTCATATGGTGGTTTGTTGTGGTTGTTGATAGTTATGATGGTGTATTTGGTGAAATTGTGAATTTTTGATGTATAGGAGGTTCTATAAGTTTCACATTAAGGCTCTGCGTACCAATGACTGGAATTGTGTTTTAAAGCACAAGGTGTGATTTGTAAACGTGATTTGGAGTCCGGTTATGTACGTGTGATGGTTCGGTCTTAATGGCTAACTATTAAAAGTCGTGAAACTAAATTGGAATTAAGAAAAAAAAAAAAGAAAAAGGGCAATGAAATTGACAAAAAGTTGAAGGAAAAAATTTGAAAAATAAGTTGAAATGGAATGAATGAATGAAAAGCTTGAATTTGGTTTATATTTGTGCTTTAAATGAAAATAAAGGTGTGAAGTGAATGAAAATAAAGGTGTGAAATGAATGAAAATTTAAAGGTTTGGTTTGATTTGGTTGGAATTGGATGATGGGAGACATTGATATTATTGTATGATGTGTTGGAGAGTATCCGATGTTTTATATGCGTATACCCCGCCTTTTCTGCCACACTATTCCAAATTTATCCTACCCTTCACCATAGCCCTACATTACAAGCTTATAAAGTCGTCTTTGATCTTCATGTGCATGCTTTGGCTGATTGTGGAAGAGTCCTTTGGCAAGGTCGTAGAGTATTAATTGCATTTCGAGTCGACTTTAGGATTGAGTGTATACCTCTAAACACTTGCATGAGGTGTGAGATGTGGATTTGGGTTCTTCAAAACTTGCATTTAAACACTTTAATGCATTTTCATTCCATCTTCTTATGGTTGGATGGAGAGGGTGAGCTACATTGTTAGATGCTCAACTATATGGAGTGACAACCCGTGAGCTATTCTAGTCATCGATCCATTAAACTTGCTTGGTTGCCTTTGTTTGACTTGTGTTTAGGAATGTGCAGCATTTGACTTGCTTTGATCTTCTTAAACTCGGATGAATCCTTGAGTTGTGATGCATATGATTTTATGGGGTGAAAGTCATTTCGTTGTTTTTGCTCGGGACAAGCAAAGGCTCGGCTTGGGGGAATTTGATATGTGTGGTTTTCATGGTGTTTTTCCCCCTTGTTCTGGGTCAAATTTATGCCTAAGAGTTGTGTTTTGGCTTGATTTTAGCTCATTTGGTGTTCTTTGGCTATTTTGAAGTGTTTTGCCAAGTTTGATTGATTCCTGGCGATTTTAGAGCTTTTTGGTTTGATTTTATCATTTGCGGTTGTTATGCTCGGTTTTGGTGTGGTTTGTATTTTCAAGAGCATGGAAACCGAGGTTTGGAAGGAAGCTAGGAAGCTTGGACGGAACGAGCATCACATGTGCATGGGAATACGTGCCAAAGAGTTATGGAAACAAGCCATGAAGAAGCTATGAAGAAATAAGAAAAGAAAACAAAAAGCAATTCTGGAGCCTCTATGTGCCCGCATAAAATCGCTATGCGCCCGCATTTTAATTAGAGGCAGTCTTCACTGGGCTTCTGGAGGGTTGATGCGGGCGCACAAAATTTCCATGTGTCCAAATCAGCGGTTTTTCGTAAATTTTGTTTCTTTTATATTTTTCGTGCTTTGACTTTGTAAACCCAATTGGTGGGGTATTAAGGGCACGACTTCCTAGGCAAAAACACTGGATGCTTTTCATAATTTAGAATTACTCTCTTAGGGTTTAATTAAGCACTTTTTCCCTCTCAAAAATTAGATTAGGATTTAGGGTTTGTTTTCGACATTATTTCAACTAAATTCAAAGACCTTCAATTTGGTAATTCCTTTTACTTTTTTTTTCTTTTTGCTTAATTTAATTTATGCTCTTCAGTTTCATTAGTTTAATTAAATTACTTTAATTATTGATGTTAATTAGTTTAATTGTTAATTATTTCATGAATTTAATTGTGAATTCTATGATTATGATTGCTTTGATTTTCATGTTCATGAGTGAGTAGTTAATTTTCTAGGGTTAGGGAAACCTTGTATAATTAATGGACTAATTAACTTAGGTTGTTTTGGTTTTGCAATTAGTAGTCAAATTCTATTTATTGGCTTGTTTGTTTACAATTGAATTGTGAGCAAATTTAGTTGTAATTTTGGTAATTGTTGAATTTGAAGCTGAGAAGTAAAAATACCACAATAAGACCACTGAATAATAGGCGGAATTAGTATAGGCATGAGCGAGAGCCGCTAGATGAGTTTCGAGGGAGTCTAAGTTCGAGAGAATTCGTGAGCCCTAATTTGACGATAATTGTGAGATTGAACATTCCTTTTTAGTGAATCCATTAGTTGTTCTTGGTGACCGGAGTGACCCTAGGTTTAAATTACCGGTTTAATCATTGTCATTTCCCGTAGTTAATTAATTAGTAGTTAATTGGTAGTCAATTAGTTAATCAACATTTCTCAACCAAGGCCCTTTACACGGTTTAAGCTTTTTAGAACTAATAGAGTTCAATTGCTTCCCTGAGGATTCGATCACTACTTCCCTAGCTACATTAGTTAGCGTTGTTTGGTTTATTTTTGATAGATGTGGGATAGCCTCATCAGCATATAAGGCTGTTTTTCCCCTCTCTAGAGGAGGCCATAAGAGGGATCGTAAGAGGTGTTTAGGGGCCAAAAACGATCGTGGAGGTTGCTGTGGAGATTTATAGCACGTGGTAAGAAAACGGGGAGAAAAAGTGACGGTGCCTTAGATGGACCCTGCGTGAGCATGAAACAAAGGCTATTATTCACTTTTTTTGGGGTTTAGGAGTCCCGAAAAAAGTAAATCCAGAAAATCGACTGGGGTGCCCGTAAGGTAAAAATAGGAACCCAGACCAAAGGATTTGGGGTGAAAAGGACATATGAGGGATGATAAGAAGGCCTTAGACGATTGCATATAAGGTTGTTTTTCCCCTCTCTAAAAGACGCCATCAGAGGGATCCTAAGAGGTGTTTAGTGGCCGATAACGATCGTGTGGTTGCTGTATAGGTCTATAACACGTGGTAAAAAAACGGGTCAAAACGTGACAGGGCCCGAGATGGCTCCTCCAGGGGACTGAAACAAAGGCTATTATTCACTATTTGTTGGGGTTGAGGGGTCCCGGAATAAAAAATCCCGGAAATCGACCAAGGTGCCCGTACGGTAAAAATAGGAACCCAGACCAAAGGATTCGTGGTGAAAAAGTCGTATGAGGGATGAAAAGAAGGCCTTGGACGATTGCATATAAGGTTGTTTTTCCAATGTTTAGAAGTGGCCATACGAGGGATCCTAAGAGGTGTTTAGGGGCCGAAAAAGATCGGGGGGTGCTGTGGAGGTTCATTACACGTGGTAAAAAAAAAGAGAGAAAAAGGGACGGGGTCTGGGACGGCCCCTTCGGGAGCCTAAACTAAACGCTATTTTTCACTGTCTTTTGGGGTTCAGCGGTCCCAGAAAAAAAAATCGCGGAAATCAACCGTGGTGCCCGTAAGGTAAAAATAGGATCCCAGACCAAAGGATTCGGGGTGAAAAGGTCATATGAGGGATGATAAGAAGGCCTTAGTCGAAAACATATAAGGTTGTTTTTCCCCGCTCTAGAAGAGGCCATAAGAGGGATTCTAAGAGGTGTTTAGGGGCAAAAAACGATCGTGGGGGGTGTTGTGGAGGTCTATAGCACGTGGTAAAAAAAATAAGGAGAAAAAGTGACTAGGCCAAGGACGACCACTCTGGGGGCCTGAAACAAAGACTATTATTCACTGTTTTTTTAAGGTTCAGGGGTACTAAAAAAAATCCTTGAAATCGAACGGGGTGCCCGTATGGTAAAAATAGGAACTAAGAACAAAGGATTCGGAGTGAAAATCTCATATGGGGGATGATAAGAAGGCCTTAGACGATTGCATATAAGGCCGTTTTTCCCCTCTCTCGAAGAAGCCAGAAGAGGGATTCCAAGAGGTGTATAGGGGCCGCAAACGATCATGGGGGTGCTATGGAGACCCATAGCACGTGGTAAAAAAAACAGGGGGAAAAGTGACGGGGCCCGGCACGGACCCTCCGAGGGCCTAAAACAAAGGCTATTATTCACTGTTTTTGGTGTTTAGGGGTCCCGAGAAAAAAAATCCTTGAAATCGACTAGGGTGCCCGTAAGGTAATAATAGGAACCAAGACTAAAGGATTTGGGGTGAAAAGGCATATGAGGGATGATAAGAAGGCCTTAGACGATTGCATATAAGCCTTTTTTTCGCCCCTATGAAAGAGGCAATAAGAGGGATCCAAATAGGTGTTTAGTGGCCGAAAACGATCGTGGGGTTGCTGTGAAGGTCTATAGCACGTGATAAAAAAAAAAACAGGGCAACAAAGTGGCAGGGCCCAGGATGGCCCCTCCGGGGGATTGAAACAAAGGCTATTTTCACTGTTCGTTGGGGTTGAGGGGTCCCGGAATAAAAAAATCCCAGAAATCGACCGGGGTGCCCGTACGGTAAAAATAGGAACCCAGACCAAAGATTCGTGGTGAAAAATTCGTATGAGGGATGAAAAGAAGGCCTTAGACGATTGCATATAAGGCTGTTTTTCCGATGTTTAAAAGTGGCCATACGAGGGATCCTAAGAGGTGTTTAGGGGCCGAAAAAGATCTGGGGGTGCTGTGGAGGTTCATTACACGTGGTAAAAAAAGGAGAGAAAAAGGGACGGGGCCTGGGACGGCCCCTTCGGGAGCCTGAACTAAATGCTATTTTTCTCTGTCTTTTGGGGTTCAGCGGTCCAGAAAAAAAATCGCGGAAATCAACCGTGGTGCCCGTAAGGTAAAAATAGGATCCCAGACCAAAGGATTCGGGGTGAAAAGGTCATATGAGGGATGATCAGAAGGCCTTAGTCGAAAACATATAAGTTTGTTTTTCCCCGCTCTAGAAGAGGCCATAAGAGGGATTCTAAGAGGTGTTTAGGGGCAAAAAACGATCGTGGGGGGTGCTGTGGAGGTCTATAGCACGTGGTAAAAAAAATAAGGAGAAAAAGTGACTAGGCCAGGGACGACCACTCTGGGAGCCTGAAACAAAGACTATTATTCACTGTTTTTTTAAGGTTCAGGGGTACTAGAAAAAAATCCTTGAAATCGAACGGGGTGCCCGTATGGTAAAAATAGGAACCAAGAACAAAGGTTTCGGAGTGAAAATCTCATATGGGGGATGATAAGAAGGCCTTAGACGATTGCATATAAGGCCGTTTTTCCCCTCTCTCGAAGAAGCCATAAGAGGGATTCCAAGAGGTGTATAGGGGCCGAAAACGATCATGGGGGTGCTATGGAGACCCATAGCACGTGGTAAAAAAAACAGGGGGAAAAGTGACGGGGCCCGGCACGGACCCTCCGAGGGCCTAAAACAAAGGCTATTATTCACTGTTTTTGGTGTTTAGGGGTCCCGAGAAAAAAAATCCCAGAAATCGACTAGGGTGCCCGTAAGGTAATAATAGGAACCAAGACTAAAGGATTTGGGGTGAAAAGGCTATGAGGGATGATAAGAAGGCCTTAGACGATTGCATATAAGCCTTTTTTTCGCCCCTATGAAAGAGGCAATAAGAGGGATCCAAATAGGTGTTTAGTGGCCGAAAACGATCGTGGGGTTGCTGTGGAGGTCTATAGCACGTGATTAAAAAAACAGGGCAACAAAGTGGCAGGGCCCGGGATGGCCCCTCCTGGAGATTGAAACAAAGGCTATTTTCACTGTTCGTTGGGGTTGAGGGGTCCCGGAATAAAAAAATCCCAGAAATCGACCGGGGTGCCCGTAAGGTAAAAATAGGAACCTAGACCGAAGGATTCGAGGTGAATAGGTCATATGAGGGATGAAAAGAAGGCCTTAGGCGGTTGCATATAAGGCTGTTTTTCCGATGTCTTGAAGTGGCCATAAGAGGGATCCTAAGAGGTGTTTAGGGGCCAAATAAGATCGTGGGGGTGCTGTGGAGGTCCATTACACGTGGCAAAAAAAGGGGAGAAAAAGGGACGGCGCCCGGGACGGCCCCTTCGGGAGCCTTAACTATACGCTATTTTTCACTGTTTCTTGGGGTTCAGCGGCCCCAGAAAAAAAGTCGCGGAAATAACCGTGGTGCCCGTAAGGTAAAAATAGGATCCCAGACCAAAGGATTCGTGGTGAAAAGGTCATGTGAGGGATGATAAGAAGGCCTTAGTCGAAAACATATAAGGGTGTTTTTCCCCTCTCTATAAGAGGCCATAAGAGGGATTCTAAGAGGTGTTTAGGGGCAAAAAACGATCGTGGGGTGGTGCTATGAAGGTCCATAGCACGTGGTAAAAAAAAATGAGAAAAAAAAGTGACTAGGCCAGGGTCGACCACTCTGGGGGCCTGAAAAAAAGGCTATTATTTACTGTTTTTTAAGGTTCAGGGGTCCTAGAAAAAAAAATCCCAGAAATCGAACGGGGTGCCTGTAAGGTAAAAATAGGAACCAAGAACAAAGAATTCGGAGTGAAAAGTTCATCGGGATGATAAGAAGGCCTTAGACGATTGCACATCAGGCTGTTTTTCACATCTCTCGAAAAAGCCATAAGAGGGATTCCAAGAGGTGTATAGGGGCCGAAAACGATCATAGGGGTGATGTGGAGGCCCATAGAACGTGGTAAAAAAAACGGGGGGAAAAGTGACGGGGCCTAGCAAGAACCCTTCGAGGGCGTAAAACAAAGGCTACTATTCACTGTTTTTTGCTGTTCATGCGTCCCGGGAAAAAAAATCCCAGAAATCGACTGGGGTGCCCGTAAGGTAATTATTTGAACCAAGACTAAAGGATTTGGGGTGAAAGTTCATATGAGGGATGATAAGAGGGCCTTAGACGATTGCATATAAGGCGTTTTCTCGCCCTTATGAAAGAGGCAATAAGAGGGATCCTAATAGGTGTTTTGTGGCCGAAAACGGTCGTGGGGTTGCTGTGGAGGTCTATGGCACGTGGTAAAAAAAAAACAGGGCAACATAGTGATAGGGCCCGAAATGGCCCCTTCGGGGGACAGAAACAAAGGCTATTTTTCATTGTTTGTTGGGGTTGAGGGTCCCGGAATAAAAAATCCCGGAAATCGTCCGGGGTGCCCTTATGGTAAAAATAAGAACCCAATCCAAAGGATTCGAGGTGAAAAGGTCATATGAGGGATGAAAAGAAGGCCTTAGACAGTGACATATAAGGCTGTTTTTCCGATGTCTAGAATTGGTGATAAGCAGGATCGTAAGAGGTGTTTAGGGGCCGAAAAAGATCGTGGGGGTGCTGTGGAGGTCCATTACACGTGGAAAAAAATAGGGGAGAAAAAGGGACGAGGCCCAGGACAGCCCCTTCGAGAGCCTGAACTAAACGCTATTTTTCACTGTTTTTTGGGGTTCAGCGGTCCCGGAAAAAAAATCGCGGAAATCGTCTGTGATGCCCTTGAGGTAAAAATAGGATCCCGGACCAAAGAATTCGGTGTGAAAACGTCATATGAGAGATGATAAGAAGGCCTTTGTCGACAACATATATGGTTGTTTTTCCCCTCTCTAGAATAGGCCATAAGTGGGATCCTAATAGGTGTTTAGGGGAAAAAAACGATCGTGGGGGGTGCTGTGGAGGTCCATAGCACGTGGTAAAAAAATGAGGCGAAAAAGTGAATGGGCCAGGGACGACCCCCATTCACTGTTTTTTAAGGTTCAGGGGTCCTAGAAAAAAATATCCCAGAAATCGAACGGGGTGCCCGTATGGTAAAAATAGGAACCAAGAACAAAGGATTCGGAGTGAACAGTTCATATGGGGGATGATAAGAAGGCCTCAGACGATTGTATATTAGGTTGTGTTTCCCTTCTCTCGAAGAAGCCTTAAGAGGGAGTCCAAGAGGTGTATAGGGGCCGAAAACGATCATCGGGGATGCTGTGGAGGCCCACAGCACGTGGTAAAAAAAAGGGAGGAAAAGTGTCGGGGCCCAGCGCGGACCCTCCGAGGGCCTAAAACAAAGGCTATTATTCACTGTTTTTTTGTGTTCAGGGTCCCGAGAGACAAAATCCCAGAAATCGACCAGGGTGCCTGTAAGGTAATAATAGGAGCCAAGACCAAAGGATTTGGGGTGAAAATGTCATATGAAGGATGATAAGAAGTCCTTAGATGATTACATATCAGGCTTTTTTCGCCCCATGAAAGAGGCGATAAGAGGGATCCTAAGAGGTGTTTAGTGGCCGAAAACGATCTTGTGCTTACTGTGGAGGTCTATAGCACGTGGTAAAAAAAACGGGGCGAAAAAGTGACAAGGCCAGGGATGGCCCCTCCGGGGGACTGAAATAAAGGCTATTTTTCAATGTTTGTTGGTGTTGAGGGGTTCCGGAATAAAAAACCCCGAAAGTCGACCGGGGTGCCTGTACGGTAAAAATAGGAACCCAGTCAAAATGATTCGAGGTGAAAAGGTCATATGAGGGATGAAAAGAAGGCCTTAGACGGTTGCATATATGGCTATTTTTCCGATGTCTAGAAGTGGCCATAAGAGGGATCCTAAGAGGTGTTTAGGGGCCGAAATAGATCGTGGGGGTGTTGTGGAGGTCTGTTAAACGTGGTAAAAAAAGGGGAGAAAAAGGGATGGGGCCTAGGACGGCCCCCTCGGGTTCCTGAACCAAACGCTATTTTTCATAGTTTTTTCGGGTTCAGGGATCCTGGAAAAACAATCGCGGAAATTGACCGTGGTGCCCGTAGGGTAAAAATAGGATCCCTGACCACAAGATTCGGGGTGAAAAGGTTATATGAAGGATGATAAGAAGGCCGTATTCGAAAACATATATGGATGTTTTCCCCTCACTAGAAGTGGCCATAAGAGGTATCCTAAGTAGAGTTTAGGGGCAAAAAACTATTGTGGAGGGTGCTGTGGAGGCCCATAGCACGTGGTAAAAAAATGAGGCAAAAAAGTGACTGGCCCAGGGACGGCCCCTTTGGGGGCCTGAAATAAAGGCTATTATTCACTGTTTTTTAAGGTTCAGGGGTTTTAGAAAAAAAAAGCCCAGAAGTCGAACGGGGTGCCCGTAAGGTAAAAATAGGAGAACAAAGGACCCGGAGTGAGAAGTTCAGATGGGGGATGATAAGGTGGCCTTAGACGATTGTATATTAGGTTGTATTTCCCTTCTCTCGAAGAAGCCTTAAGAGGGAGTCCAAGAGGTGTATAGGGGCCGAAAACGATCATGGGGGATGCTGTGGAGGCCCATAGCACGTGGTAAAAAAAACGGGGGGAAAAGTGATGGGGCCCGGCACGGACCCTCCGAGGGCCTAAAACAAAGGCTATTATTCACCTTTTTTTTGTGTTCAGGGGTCCCGGGAAACAAATTTCCAGAAATCGACCAGGGTGCCCGTAAGGTAATAATAGGAACCAAGACCAAAGGATTTGGGGTGAAAATGTCATATGAGGGATGATAAGAAGTCCTTAGATGGTTACATATCAGGCTTTTTTCGCCCCAGTGAAAGAGGCGATAAGAGGGATCCTAAGAGGTGTTTAGTGGCCGAAAACGATCTTGTGGTTACCGTGGAGGTCTATAGCACGTTGTCACGTGCTGACTAATTCCCCTTAGTCTTTCCACGCTGCCCACTAACTTCCACCCTTGGATGCTAGTCAAGGCTAACCCTTCCTTAGTATATAGCTAAGTAATGCAACGAAAGCTTGAATAAAAGAATAAGAAAAGCATAAGTTTATGAGTATGAGTTTTATATCCTTTGAGAGAAACTGAATAGAATACTTATATTACTCTCTCTATCTTTCTCAGTCTCTGTGGGTTGGTTGATTTACAACTGAATAACTCAGGTATTTATAAACATCATTCATCCTACTTTAGCTAGGATATTCTAACCTTTCCTACTACATTTAGGAGTACCTACTTCCTACTGAACATAGAACATCCTACATTCCTAGTGACTTTAGGATATCCAATATTCCTAGTGTATTTAGGACAAGTGAGAATTCCCTAGAATACCCTCCAATGTTCCGGTCCCTTCCGGAATATGCTAAATTACTCTAGACCTTACAATGAGGTTCTAGAGCCTTCCATATTCTTCTAAGCGTAGTAGACAACCTCTTCACCATTTACGAACCTCGTTTCATCAATATAGCACTGCCATCCCAAAAGTAGTGCTTATCTTCGGACCCAGTATTATGGTACATCTACTATAGGGAGATGAGTGTTTCTTGCACAACACCTGGGCGGCTCCCCTTGGGATCCTTATGCCCTCATTCCTAGGCAACAGGTGGGTCATTTGGTCCACTCGTGACATGCTCCCCCACCAAAACCCTTGACGACCCTGTCAAGGCTGAGAGTCAAATGCCTCGATCTGATCCCAGAATTGCCATAGGTCATCTTCTTTCTCCCATGTTGCCTCACTCTCCGGGAGCCCCTTCCAATGAACATAGTACTCCTTGTATCTTGGAACGCCCCTGCGACGGACCACCCTTGTCGCTTCAATTGACTCGATGTCCCTATCAAACGATGTCACTACAGCCATAGGAGCTTGTTTTGACTCGCTCCTCGTTGGATCCTCCATGTCTTTGTGGTAGGACTTTAACATACTCACATGGAACACCGGATGTATTTTCAGCTTCATTGGCAAGTCCACTTTGTAGGATACCCTTCTTACCTTTCCCAGTATTTGAAACGGTCCTTCATATTTGCGCACCAAACCCTTGTGAACTTTCCTGAATGCTTTGAATTGCTGTGGGAGCAACTTAACCATAACTAAGTTCCCAACTTGATACTCGGCCGACCTTCGATGTTTATCTGCCCATTTTTTCATCTTTTTTGTGGCGTTGCTCAAGTAGGTCTTTCTTATATCCATTTGTTGGTCCCACTCCCTTGCAACTCGATATGCAACAGGACTACTACCCTTGTAGCCCGTCGCAACTGATTGTGGTGTTAAAGGTTGTAGACCCATGACGATCTCAAAAGGACTTTGCTGCGTCGACTCTGATCGCTGCAAATTGTAGGAGAATTGAGCAACATCAATCAACCTTGCCCAATTTTTTTGGTTAGCACTCACAAAGTGCCTCAAGTACAGTTCCAACAAGACGTTCACTCTCTCCGTTTCTCCATTAGTTTGTGGATGAAAGCTTGTTGATAAGTGAAGGCTTGACCCTAACAGCTTGAAAAACTTTGTCCAGAACTTCGCCGTAAACCTTTGATCTCGATCGCTAATGATAGTCCGAGGAAGTCCCCAATACTTCACTACATTCTTGAAGAATAACTTGGCGGCTTGCTCGGCTGTGCAGTCCCTAGGTGCTGTGATAAATGTCCCATACTTTGAGAAGCGATCTACAACAACCATGATCGAGCCACACCCATCAGACTTGGGTAAGTCCGATATGAAGTCCATTGTCACACTCTCCCATGGCTTCTCAGGTGTGAGCGATGGTTCCAAGAGTCTAGCTGGAACTCGTTGCTCAATCTTGTCTTGGTGGCACACAAGACAAGTCTTCACATACGCCTCTATGACATCCCTCATATGTGGCCAGTAATATGACTCCTCCAATAGAGCTAGAGTCCGTTGCATGCCTGGATGACCGGCCCACATTGAATCGTGACACTCCTTCATTATGTCCCGCCTAAGATTATCCCACTTAGGTACATACATACGACGACCGGTTGTATAGAGAACCTCGTCTTCAACCCAAAACCGTCGCGTCTTCCCTTCCATGGCCATCTCCATTAGTGACTCGGCCAATGGATCTTGTTTCATCCCCTCCTTGATCCGCTCAAGGAGGTTGCTAGCAATGCAACTCGTGCTAGCGAGTATAGCCTTGCGACTCAAGGCATCAGCAACGACATTCACCTTACCCGGCTTGTATTCCATTGTGTAATCAAACTCTGCCAAGAAGTCTTGCCACCTAGCTTACTTGGGACTATGTTTTTGCTGATTTTGAAAATAACTTGTTGCCACGTTGTCGTTCATGATTGTGAACCGACTCCCAAGTAAGTAGTGTCTCCAAATGCGCAAGCAATGAATGATCGCAGTCATGTCCTTGTCATGAACAGGATATCGCCTCTCTGTGTCATTCAGCTTCCGCGACTCATATGCGAGAGGATGCCCCTGTTTCATAAGCACCCCTCCTACGGCATAGTCTGATGCATCTGTATGCAGCTCGAATGCTTTAGAATAATCGGGTAAGGCTAAAACAGGCTCCTCCGTGACAGCTTGTTTCAAGTCATCAAAAGCTTCTTGACACTTGTCACTCCATAACCATTGTACCTTCTTTTTCAACAAGTCGGTTAATGGTGCTGCCCTTGCCGAGTAGCTTCTTATGAACCACCTGTAGTAGTTCGCAAGTCCAAGAAATGACCGCAGCTCTGCGACATTCTTGGCTCACTCCATTCTTTGATGGCCTGCACCTTATCATGCTCCATCATGATCTTCCCTTCCTTGATAGGATGCCCTAAGAAAGACACCTCTCCTTGCCCAAACGAGCACTTCTCCCTTTTCACATAGAGCTCGTTGTCCCTCAAGGCCTTGAACGCCTTCCTCAAATGTTCCACATGGTCTTGAAGGTTGTCGCTATATACGACAATATCATCAAGGTAGACTACCACAAAGTCATCAAGGAACTACCTGAAGATCTTGTTCATTAAAGTGCAGAATGTGGCCGGTACATTGGTGAGACCAAAAGGCATCACCAAGAATTCATAAGACCCATATCGAGTTACGCATGCTGTCTTTGGCTCATCCCCTTCAGCTATGCGTACTTGCCAACACCCTGATCTATGATCGAGTTTGGAGAAGTACCTGGCTTTACCGAGTCGATCAAAGAGATCGGCGACCAACGGGATTGGATACTTGTTCTTCACTGTGATCTTATTCAGAGCCCGATAGTCAATGCACATTCGCAAGCTCCCATCATGCTTGCGTTGGAAAAGCACAGGTGCCCCATATGGTGCCTTGGATGGCCGGATGAACCCTGCATCCAACAACTCCTTGAGTTGCTTCCTAAGCTCCTCGAGCTCCGGTGGTGCCATCCTGTAAGGTGACATGGCTGGAGGCCTGGCTCCTTGCTCCAGCTCAATCTCGTGATCTACCTCCCTTCTAGGAGGCAGCTTCTTCGAAAGTTCCGGAGGCATTACGTCTTCAACCTCCTGGAGAATCTCGGAAATTTCTTTAGGAATCTCTCCCCCTTGAGACTCCTTCTCGACGAGCGTCGCCAAGAATGTAACTTCACCCTTCTTCACCCCCTTGCAAAGTTGGAGAGCTGATAAGGTCTTGGCTTCCATGTCTTCACATGAAACGGGGACAGACCTTGTTTCATTATTTCCCTTAATGGTTAAGGTTTCATCTGTCTCGAGCTCCGGTGGTGCCATCCTGTAAGGTGACATGGCTGGAGGCCTGGCCCCTTGCTCCAGCTCAATCTCGTGATCTACCTCCCTTCTAGGAGGCAGCTTCTTCGAAAGTTCCGGAGGAATTACGTCTTCAACCACCTGGAGAATCTCAGAAATTTCTTTAGGTATCTCTTCCCCTCGAGTTTCCTTCTCTACGTGCGTCGCCAAGAATGTAACTTCACCTTTCTTCACCCCCTTGCAAAGTTGGAGAGTTGATAAGGTATTGGCTTCCACGTCATCCCATGAAACGGGGACAGACCTTGTTCCATTATTTCCCTTAATGGTTAAGGTGTCATCTGTCTCCAATGTTAATGGCCTCACTGAGTGCATGAACTCCATTCCCAACACTAGTGAGAAGTCATCCATATTGACAACCGTGAGATTCACAGTACCCATCCATCCACCTAAACGAAGAGGTACACCCCGTGCAACCCCTAGGATAGACATTGGCGAAGCATTGACGGTCTTCACCCTGCCTGGCTCCTTGGCTCCGTTCTGAACTGTGGTTAATGTCTTGNGAATGTCTTGATATATTCTTTAATGTGGCTAGTGTGCTTCAACTCACGTAGCTTCGTCATAGACACCTCTTGAGCATTCTCTGGGTAGAATTGCTTCTTGAAGTCTTTCTTAAACTCATCCCAAGTGTCGATGGAATAAGTTCCCTTCTTGATATCCAACTCTCGCCTTCTCCACCATAGGATACCATCCTCCCCGAGGTACATAGTGGCAGTATTGATCTTGGAGGTTTCATCCTCCACGTGCATGGCTTCAAAATACCTCTCCAAGCTCGAAAGGAAATTGTCGATTTCTCGAGCATCCCTTTTCCCTAAGTACTTGGAAGGTTTGGGAATGTCCATCTTTGGCCCGGCCTGGATAGTAACACCCCCATTCACTGCAGCCTTCTTGCACAATAACAGCTCGTCCTTGAGGAGTTCATTCTCTTTCCTCAAGGCTGAGAGCTCTTCCCAGACCTTAGCCATCTCGCTCTCCATCTTCTCCCTAACATGGCTCACGAGTGTGTTGGCTTCGGCGGAACGCTCAATAGCAATCTCTTCAACCCTTGTGTCGACAACGTCCACTTGCTCTTTGAGCGCCCCAATGTCCATCTCGGCCTTCCTTAGACCATCAAATAGTTTTGCGGCTCCCCTCTCAACCATTGTGGATCGCTCCTCTGCTTTAGTCGAGTTCTCCACTGCCTTTGCTACCCGTTTCTCTAGCTTCTCAAATGCCGCCTGAGTAACCTCTGGCGCATTGCCTTCGGTTGCTTGTACTGAAGTGCTACTCTTGTCCTTGGCCATCGAACCTTAATTCAACTTCGTTCACCTCCTAACACACTTGGATAATACCCCAACGACCTTAGCCGCTCTGATACCACTTGTCACGTGCTGACTAATTCCCCTTAGTCTTTCCACACTGTCCACTAACTTTCACCCTTGGATGCTAGTCAAGGCTAACCCTTCCTTAGTATATAGCTAAGTAATGCAACGAAAGCTTGAATAAAAGAATAAGAAAAGCACTAGTTTATGAGTATGAGTTTTATTTCCTTTGAGAGAAACTGAATACAATACTTATATTACTCTCTCTATCTTTCTTAGTCTCTGTGGGTTGGTTGATTTACAACTGAATAACTCAGGTATTTATATACATCATTCTCCCTAGTTTAGCTAGGATATTCTAACCTTTCCTACTACATTTAGGACTACCTACTTCCTACTGAACATAGAACATCCTACATTCCTAGTGACTTTAGGATATCCAATATTCCTAGTGTATTTAGGACAAGTGAGAATTCCCCAGAATACCCTCCAATGTTTCGGTCCCTTTCGGAATATGCTAAATTACTCTAGACCTTACAATGAGGTTCTAGAGCCTTCCATACTCTTCTAAGCGTAGTAGACAACCTCTTCACCATGTACAAACCTCGTTTCATCAATATAGCACGGCCATCCCAAAAGTACCGCTTATCTTCAGACCCAGTATTATGGTACAACATTATTATTTCCTGCAGAATGTCTACTATAGGGAGATGAGTGTTGCTTGCACAACACCTGGGTGGCTCCCCTTGGGGTCCTTATGCCCTCATTCCTAGGAAACAGGTGGGTCATTTGGTCCACTCGTGATAACGTGGTAAAAAAAACGGGGCGAAAAGGTGACAGGGCCAGGGATGGCCCCTCCGGGGGACTGAAAGAAAGGCTATTTTTTAATGTTTGTTGGTGTTGAGGGGTTCCGGAATAAAAAATCCCGGAAGTCGACCGGGGTGCCTGTACGGTAAAAATAGGAACCCAGACGGGGTGAAAAGGTCATATGAGGGATGAAAAGAAGGCCTTAGACGGTTGCATATATGGCTATTTTTCTTATGTCTAGAAGTGGCCATAAGAGGAATCATAAGAGGTGTTTAGGGGCCGAAAAAGATCGTGGGGGTGTTGTGGAGGTCCATTAAGCGTGGTAAAAAAAGGGGAGAAAAAGGGATGGGGCCTAGGACGGCCCCCTCGGGTTCCTGAACCAAATGCTATTTTTCATAGTTTTTTCGGGTTCAGGGGTCCTGGAAAAAAAATCGCGGAAATTGACCGTGGTGCCCGTAGGGTAAAAATAGGATCCCTGACCACAGGATTCGGGGTGAAAAGGTTATATGAGGGATGATAAGAAGGCCGTAGTCGAAAACATATAAGGATCTTTTTCCCCTCTCTAAAAGTGGCCATAAGAAGGATCCTAAGTGGTGTTTAGGGGCAAAAAACGATCGTGGAGGGTGCTGTGGAGGCCCATAGCACGTGGTTAAAAAAATGAGGCAAAAAAGTGACTAGGCCAGGGACGGCCCTTTGGGGGCCTTAAATAAAGGCTATTATTCACTGTTTTTTAAGGTTCAGGGATCCTAGAAAAAAAAAGCCCAGAAGTCGAACAGGGTGCCCGTAAGGTAAAAATAGGATTCAGGAACAAAGGATTCAGAGTGAAAAGTTCAGATGGGGGATGATAAGGTGGCCTTAGACGATTGCATATAACGTTGTTACTCCCCTCTCTCGAAGAAACCATAAGTGGGATTCCAAGAGGTGTATAGGAGCCAAAAACAATCATAGGGGGTGCTGTGGAGGCCCATAGCACGTTGTCACGAGTGACACAATGACCCACGCATTGCATTGAAATGAGGGCATAGAATTCCACAAGGAGAGCCGCTCCTGTGTCGTGCGAGCAACACTTATCTCCCTATAGTAGGCAGTCTATAGGAAAAGATAGTGCTGCAGGATAATACTCGATGTGCAGATAAGCACTACTCTTGAGGACAACAGTGCTATATTTCTCTAACGAGGTTCAAACTTGGTGTAAAGGCTGACTACTACATTGGAAGAGGATGGAATGCTCTAGAACCTCATTGAATGGTCTAGAGTAGTTCGGCACATTCCGGAAGGTTCCAGAACATTGTGGGATATTCTAGGGTAGGTGACTCTAGAGTGTTCTAGTATGCTCTAGTGGATGTATAGATGTTTCTAGAGTATTCTCACATGTACATAAGAGTATGTAAAGACTAGAAAGTTCTAGATAGGGTATTGTGTAGAACCCTCCATTTGAGGAGGTTAGAATGTTCTAGAGTAGACATAGTACGAAGGGGGTTGCCTATATATACCCAAGGCATTCATTTGTACAAGCATTCAGAAAATTGTAACCACACACACACATTAGTAAAAATCCTTTCAAGCACTTGTGTTTCTTGCTAACTATCTACTTAGCCAAATCCACACAAACACATCAACTACCTTTCTTAGCAATACTTAGCTTAGCTTTGGGGTTGCCTGACTTGTCTTACGACGGGAGTGTAAGCGAGTGGCACACGTGAGCGACTAGGGAAAGAGTCAGCACGTGACAAGTGGTAAAAAAAAAACGGGGAGAATAGTGACGGGGCCCAGCATGGACCCTTTGAGGGCCAGAAACAAAGGCTATTAATCACTGTTTTTTGGTGTTCAGGGGTCCCGGGAAAAATATCCTAGAAATCGACTGGGGTGCCCGTAAGGTAATAATAGGAACCAAGGCTAAAGGATTTGGGGTGAAAAGTTCATATGAGGGATGAGAAGAAGGCCTTAGACGATTGCATGTAAGGCTTTTTCTCGCCCCTATGAAAGAGGCAATAAGAGGGATCCTATGATGTGTTTAGTGGCCGAAAACGATCGTGGGGTTGCTGTGGAGGTCTATAGTACGTGGTAAAAAAAACAAGGCAACAAGTGACAGGGCGCGATTTGGCCCCTCCAGGGGACTTATAAAAAAGGCTATTTTTCACTATTTGTTGGGGTTGAGGGGTCCCGAAATAAAAAATCCTGGAAATTGACCTGGGTGCCCGTACGGTAAAAATACGAGCCCAGACCAAAGGGTTCGAGGTGAAAAGGTCATATGAGGGATGAAAAGAAGGCCTTAGACGATGGCATATAAGGCTGTTTTTCTGATGTCGAGAAGTGGCCATAAGAGGGATCGTAGGAGATATTTAGGGGCCGTAAAAGATCGTGGGGGTGTTGTGGAGGTCCATCACACGTGGCAAAAAATAGGGGAGAAAGAGGGACGGGGCACGGGACAGCCCCTTCGGGAGCCTAAACTAAATGCTATTTTTCACTGTTTTTTGGGGTACAACGATCCCGGAAAAAAAATCGCAGAAATCATCCGTTGTGCCCTTGAGGTAAAAATAGGATCCCAGACCAAAGGATTCGGGGTGAAAAGGTCATATGAGTGATGATAAGAAGGCCTTTGTCGAAAACATAGAAGGTTGTTTTTCCCCTCTCTAGAAGAGGCCATAAGAGGGATCCTAAGAGGTGTTTAGGGAAAAAAACCGATCGTGGTGGGTGCTGTGGAGGTCCGTAGCACGTGGTAAAAAAAATGAGGCGAAAAAGTGACTGGGCCAAGGACGACCCCTCTGGGGGCCTGAAACAAAGGCTATTATTCACTGTTTTTTTAAGGTTCAGGGTCCCAGAAAAAAAAATCCCAGAATTCGAACGGGGTGCCCGTAAGGTAAAAATAGGAACCAAGAACAAAGGATTCGGAGTGAAAAGTTCATATGGGCGATGATAAGAATGCTTTAGACGATTGCATATTAGGCTGTTTTTCCCTTCTCTCGAAGAAGCCTTAAGAGGGAGTCCAAGAGGTGTATAGGGGCCGAAAACGATCATGGGGGATACTGTGGAGGCCCATAGCACATGGTAAAAAAACGGGGGGAAAGTGACGAGGCCCGGCACGGACCCTCCGTGGGCCTAAAACAAAGGCTATTATTCACTGTTTTTTTGTGTTCAGGGGTCCCGGGAAACAAAATCCTAGAAATCGATCAGGTTGCCCGTATGGTAAAAATAGGAACCAAGACCAAAGGATTTGGGGTGCAAAGGTCATATGAGGGATGATAAGAAGTCCTTAGACGATTACATAGTAGGCTTTTTTTCGCCCCAATGAAAGAGGCGATAAGAGGGATCCTAAGAGGTGTTTTGGTGGCCGAAAACGATCTTATGGTTACTGTGGAGGTCTATAGCACGAGGTAAAAAAACGGGGCGATAAAGTGACAGGGCCCGGGATGGCCCCTCCGGGTGACTGAAACAAAGGCTATTTTTCACTGCTTTTTGGGGTTGAGGGGTTCCAAAATAAAAAATCCCAAAAAGCTCAACAAATTATGCAGAGCTTCATAGAGTACCGCTACAAAGTTTTTCACGCTACAGCAACAGCTACTAATTTTCTTGCGCTATGTCATTTGAGGTAAAATTAAAAGCATTTTTACATTTATCATACTAAATAATGGGATAATTGATTTCCTATTCTTGGAGCACATTGCTTCATAAATATTAAGATCATTTTCATTTTTGGTTATAAATTAAGAGCTTATTACTCTTATAATTAAAGTAACTTAATCAAGAGAATTTTCACTTTTTGATTATTAATTAAGAGCCCATAACTCTTATAATAAACTAATCAAGAGCACTATCACTTTTGATTATTAAATTAGGAACCTACACCTCTTAAAAATGTGAAAATATATTAATCAAGACATTTAAAAGCTAACGAGTCATACTAATCAAGAGCACTTCTCAATAGTTCATGGAGCATTATACTTCATTTTATAGCATCATTTAGAGAATCATTTGCCAAAGCACTTTTATTTAATAAAATAAAAGCATACTACTTTTACAGTGCTTGGAGCATTCTTCAATAATCATTATAAACCAAATTTATTTCATATGCTTGAACATTTGTATGACTACATTTGAATAAGTTAGAACAAATAATTCTCCAAATCAACATGTAAGCACAAATTCATCTCATATTTCTCAAAATTAACTTAATTAAAGAATGTTTGAGATAGAAGCACTTACATTACAAAAGAAAAACCACTTACAGGAAAGAGCAGAGTAGCACAAGACAATGTGCCATGCTAACACCTCAGCGTCATAAACCCAAACACGCTACCTTAGTAGCGCGGCTAACTATACCACGCTATAACATGTAGTGCGACTAATTCTGCAGCGGCATCACTCAAGCCCAGCAATGAAACCACGCCAATATCCCTAAACAACACTACCATATATTATCAATTGAACATCAACTTTTATAAGTTGAGCAACATTTCAAACACAACAAATGAAGAAACGCTCACTTGGGAGCGTGATAGCAACAACCACGCTGAAGGTCTTAGCGTGTTTTCTAATGTCAAGCTGACGCATCAACGTTGTTGGCTTTGTGACGCTACAAGGCTAGCGTTCTTGACTGTGCTTTGCTGTATTTTCAAGTGCTTTGAGTTTGTTTTTGATGTTAATCTCTTTTCTCACTGCTTTATCCAAAATACTGAAAAGAAAAAATACATTGAGTTAAGGTTTATGATTTTATGACAACATCATTAGCTTTGGTCAACAATTCTAGTAAATAAGCGAATTTACTTAAAATAGTAATAAATGAGTGAATTTATTACATTTTCAATAATTTCAGTAAATAAGCGTATTTACTGAAATAGTAATAAATGAGTAAATTTATTACATTTTCAATAATTTCGGTAAATAAGCGAATATACTCAAAATAGCAATAAATGAGCGAATTTATTACATTTTTCAATAATTTTGGTAAATAAGCGAATTTACTCAAAATAGTTTTGCTCATTTATTACACTTTTCAATAATTTCGGTAAATAAGCGAATTTATTCAAAATAGTAATAAATGAGCGAATTTATTACATTTTTCAATGATTTCAGTAAATAAGCGAATTTACACAAAAAGTCATAAATGAGCGAATTTATTACATTTTTTTCAATAATTTCGGTAAATAAGCGAATTTACACAAAATAGTAATAAATTAGCGAATTTATTACATTTTCTCAATAATTTCGGTAAATAAGCGAATTCACTCAAAATTGTAATAAATGAGCGAACTTATTACATTTTTCAATAATTTCAGTAAATAAGCGAATTTACTCAAAAAAGTAATAAATGGGCGAATTTATTACACTTTTTTAATAATTTCGGTAAAAAAGTGAATTTACTCAAAATAGTAATAAATGAGCGAATTTATTACATTTTTTGCAATAATTTCGGTAAATAAGAGAATTCACTCCAACAATAATAAATGAGCGAATTTATTACCTTTCTTCAAATATTCTTAGTAAATAAGCAAATTTACTAAAAATAGTAATAAATAAGCGAATTTATTACCTGTTCTTCAAATATCCTTAGTAAATAAGCGAATTTACTAAAAATAGTAATAAATAAGCGAATTTATTACCTTTTACTCAAATATTCTTAGTAAATAAGCGAATTTACTTAAAATAGTAATAAATAAGCGAATTTATTGCCTTTTCTTTAACTATTCTTAGTAAATAAGCGAATTTACTAAAAGTAGTGATAAATAAGCGAATTTATTCCCTTTTTCAATAATTTCGGTAAATGAGCGAATTTACTCAAACTAGTAATAAATAAGCGGATTTATTACATTTTTTCCAATAATTTCAGTAAATAAGCGAATTTACTTAAAATAGTGATAAATGAGTGAATTTATTACATGTTTTCCATAAATTCTTTACATAATCGAATTTACCCAAAATGGTGATAAATGAATTATTTTTTTTCCAAACAATTTCAGTAAATGAGCGAGTTTACTCAAAACCAAGTTTATTACCTTTATTTCTAAAATTCTTGTAGAAAGCAAATTTATTCAAAATAGTAATTAATCTGCTAAGTGTTAAATGTTTTGATAAATAAGAGAATTTATTAAAATCTATTTCTATAAAGGAAAATCGACTTCAGTTTCGAGAGCCATTGCTTTCTGATGTGGATCTTCGTGTAAAGAAAAACTCACAAGGGTATTTACTAAAATTTCGAATCTATAAAGACCAAGTCACCAAGATTCTTAATTTTAGGTTGATCAATTAGTCATTTGATTAAAGCCTAAGCACCCTCAAAGCTACTAATTAAATCACAAGAATATAAAGAAATTAATCACTAACTCTTTAAATTTTTTGGATTTTTTTGTTTTCAAGTAAACAAGTAAACTTTTATTCAACTCCAAACTTAATTAATTACATCCTAATGTTGAGATTATTTATAGGTATATTCAACAACAAAATCCTAGGTAAAATCAACAAAAAAAACACGCCTAAACTAGGGGAATTCGTCCCTTACAAACACACAAGATAAAGATAAGCATGCCACCTCATCATGCAACTTACACTTGATCTTATCTTGTCTAACAAACTCTAACTAACTAACAAACCAAGAAAATATCCTAACAAACTTCCTAACAACCTAAAAAACAAGATAATTTACAAATTACAACCATAATTACATAAAAAATCAAAGAACCCAAAATCAATAAAAATCGTCCCAAATTACCGCCAAGGATTTGCGCAATTTTCAATATTTTGTGTCAAATCTTCAAGAAACCTTTCAAGATCCAATATTTTAATCAAGAAACCTTAAAAAAAGTAATTTCTCATGTCTTTAAGGCTGTAAATGAAGTTCAAGACTCACCAAGAAAAACAAGACTCAATGCCAAAAATGAGAAAAACCCTGTGGGTAAAAACTCATAGGCAAAAACCATCTTGTTCCCCAAATCCACCATTCATGTCTTGATTTACGAGCCATATTATTGACATGTGACCATGCACACGCAAATCCCTACCCTTGATGCACCCATATGGTTGATATTTCCATAAGCAACTATTTCACCTATGGTTGCATCCCTGCCATTGGCATCCTCACCTTCGAAGTTGATTGCACCATTACCAACCTTGTCACTTATATTTAATACTTGATCACTTTTTTCATTGTCACTGGTGCTTGCATCACTTTCTAAAGTTTGCTACGCCCATTAGTAAATGAGGAGCTCATGGCTCTGCATATGAAAGTCTCGAAAAACGATTCGAGCATACTTTGATTGTCGTCTTACTCAGACTCAATCAAAGTTGGGGCTAACTGTAGACACCTAATATAGTCCCCCTATCCCGCAGCAGGACTTTGTGATGATTAAAAAAACACATTTCTTTAGAAGATAGGATAATCGAGTATACTTGGGCATAAAAATATAAATCTCGGATATTATAAAAGTCCCATTCTCATTTAACGGACTTTTTTAAATCATCCCTTTTTATTATTTAAAATAAAATGATAATAATAATAAATAAATAAATAAAATAAAAAAAATAAAAAATCAAAATTAAAATCAAAAAAATTCTTTCAAAAAACGCAGCGCGCTTAATTTAGTCACGTTGAGCTGTCAGCGTGACTAAGTTTACGACGCTACTCTAGTAGCGTTGTAGGGTTTCTCGCGCTACTGGGGCAGCGCGATTCGGGGTACCATGCTAGCAGGTCAGCGCAGTTAGGGTTCCCACCCTGCTATTAAAACCTTCATTTTCTTTATTTCTCGATACCTTTTTTTTACTCATTCTCTCCCTCAAACTTAATTTATCCGATTATTGCTTTTAAACAACCTCATTTTTTATAATAATTATTTATTATTTATTTGCTATATATTTTACTAAAACGTGGCTACAAATTTTGATAATATCGAAACGATAATTCGAAATTTTGTCCAAATTAATACTCGACGAAGACAATCTTCAAAGGAGAAGTGGTACATTTCCTGAGAGCCCTAAAAATCATGTTTATGGACTTTTAGTTGTTGTTTCACTATTTATTTACCGCTTTATCACCTTATTATTGTCAAAGGACTTATATTGATTGTTTGCAACGCTTAATCAAGATAATTCTTTCGGACAAATCTAATCATACTAGGCTCCCTAAATCAATTTTAATAACGGATTGAGTTAAATTAATTAGCTTTTTTCTGTTATCACTAACAATTTAATGCTATTTTTTGTTAATTTTGTAAATTGATAGTTGTGTGATTCTAAATATAATATGCGTATGGTTAAGAGGAAACTAGTAATGGCCGCCTATGGGCTAACCTGATGCACTCCTTCATGTTAGTAACTTCGCCCCCAAATCAAATCTTTGGTTCGCTTGACCACAACTTGTAGTCATCCCCATGGAATCGGAGAGAATTTTTGTGCAATTTAGACAAACGTCCCTTATTCGAGTCCCAATCGTATCTAAATACACAGATTTTGAGAATAGTTCCTAAAACTCATTGGCGACTCCTTTCTTCCAAAAAAATGATTTAAAATTGGGTTTAAAAGGAAAAAAGAGCGGCGCTGGAAAGTTAACTACGCTACCCACGTAGCGTTACAAAGCTTCCTGCGTTAACACTGTAGCGTCACAGAACTTGTAACACTACAGGGTCATCGTGGGAAATCTTGTAGCGCTACGTCTGTAGCGTGGTACAAGTTTCAGCGCTCCATTTCAGTTGAAAAAAAGGCAGCGTTGGAAAGTTAACTATGCTACCTTCGCAGCGTTACAAATCTTCCTACGCTGACAATGTAGCGTCACAGAACTTCTAACGCTACAGGGTCAGCATGGGCAATCCTGTAGCGCTACGTCTGTAGCGTGGTACAAGTTCCAGCGCTCCATTTTCGTTGAAAAAAAGGTCTAATTAATTCTTTTCACCTTTCCTTAAGCCAATTTTTAGGTCTAACTCGACCTATGGACGGTTTTGGAAAGTTGACCAAAAAATTTGGGATCCCAAAATCCCAGGGACCTTACACCCAAAATCGCAAAAAGTTGACCAAGTTGACCTATGGACGGTATTGTTGTTGCTAAAGCAATGAGGTGGGGTAGGGACTGTGAGGATTTCGCTGACGTAGACTGGACGCGTGAATGGATTGGTTGCTTGTTGACGTACCCTCCAAGTACTTGCAAAAAAGGGACAATAATCCTCGTAGGATTATTTCCCCCTCCGATGCTTAAGTAAGTATTTGAATGAGAGAAAGGGAACAATAATCAACAAGTAAACAATTCTAGAGAGAAGTTTTAGAGAGAAGTTTTCCCGTTTTAGTAAGTGTTTTTTATCTTAATCTTGAGTGTACTTGTTATCAGAATTTTTTGGACTATATATAGCCTCAAGTACAATTTCTTACCCACTGAGATTGCGACACTTGTCATCATCTCTTTGATTACCTTCTTTCATTTGCCTAATGGGCTTTTAGCAGAGAGCTTTTAAGGCCCCATGGTTTGTTTTAGCTCTTTTCATCATTGGCGAATAAGAGCTTGACATGTGGCAAATGCAGAATTACAAATGGACCAGTCAGAAGGTGACACGTGGCAATGTGGGCCCTCTCATGGCAGACTCATCACTGCCACATGGTAATCCCATGCTGGCATTTTAAGGACTCGTGGTCCAATCGTGAGATGACACGTGGCCATGTAGGGTCTACTCATGGAGGACTCATCATTGCCACGTGACAATCCCATGTCATCACTTTGTAAGAAAAATAGGGACACGTAGTCCACTCAGAGGCTGACACGTGGCAGCTGACTTGTCATGCCACATCAGGTATAATCAACAACAAAATCCTAACTAAAATTTACCTAAGAAACACGCACAAGCTAGGTAAATAAATCCTACTTGTGTGCAACTTGCACAGCAAACTAAAGATAAGATTGCCACATCATCTTGCAACTTGCATTTTAATCTTATCTTTCTTAACAAACTCTAACTAACTAACTAATCAAGAAATTATCCTAACAACTTGACTAAATAATTAATAAACAAGATAATCAATAGAAATTAAGCCCAAAAATCACGGACACATAAGGAACCCAAAATTCCCCAAAAATCGTCCAAGACTCGCCTAATGCCTTTTTGCGCCATTTTCAAGATTTCCTTCAAAATTTCAAGAAATGCTTCAAGATTCAATCTTTTAATCAAGAAACTTTCAAGAAACTATTGTTCATGCTGGATTCCATCAATCATGACTCATAGACTTACTAAGATAATCACAAAACACCATATGGGAAAAACCCTTCCAAGTGGAGTGGAAAAAAAAAAACCATAGGCTCAACAAACATACTTAGCCCTACCTTTCTTTCCTTGCATCCAAAGGCTTTTATTCCTCTATGGGAACGTCCCATGAGAGTCTTGTAACCCATGTTTGTCTTCTATCCACATTTAAACCCATAGGATTAAGCATTAGGTTTATAGATTCTTCCACCTTGCTTGAATCCTCATTCAAATTCACATCATTCTCCCCCTCTTGAAAAGAATTTGCCCTCAAATTCACATCATTGTAGTATGGTGATAAGTCGCCAATATTGAATGTTGCACTGATATCTCCATACTCACTAGGTAGATCAATCTTATAACCATTGTCACCATAAGCTTCAAGCACTTCAAAAGGACCATCTGCTCTTGGCATAAGCTTATTCTTGCGCCTTTGAGGGAAACGTTCTTTCCTCAAGTGTATCCATACCATATCCCCTGGCTTAAATACATGTTGTCTCCTCCCTTTGTTAGATCGTGTCCTGTAAACCTCATTCATCTTTGAAATTCGTTTCTTCACAGCTTCACAAGTCTTTTGGAACACTTCTAACCTTTTCTTAGCATCTGTGTGTATCTCATCCCTTGCTAAAGGAATCAAATCAATTGGCATGTATGGATTAATACCATAGACAACTTCAAATGGTGAGTATCCTGTGGTTGAAGATACAACACGATTATAAGCAAACTTAGCATGACATAGACGAATATCCCAATCTTTCTATGTCTTGCTCACTAAACCACACAACAATGTACCCAGAGTTCTGTTTGTAACCTTTGTCTGACCATCTATTTGTGGATGATGAGAAGTACTAAAGAGTAGTTTCGTACCAACCATCTTCCATAGGCACTTCCAGAAGTGACTTAAGAACTTCGAATTCCTGTCACTTACTACACTCCTCGGTATTCCATGTAATCTCACAATCTACCGGAAATACAAGTCGGCAACATGTTGTGCATCAGCAGTCTTGTTCATAGCAACAAAGTGTGCCATCATGGAAAATCGATCCACCACTACCATTCTAGAGTCTCTGGCTCGTTGAGTTCTAGGTAAACCAATGATAAAATCCATGCTTACACTGTCCCATGGTGCATGTGCAACAAGTTATGGTGTGTATAAGCCTTTATGATACGTAGACTTGGATTTCTGCCCAGTTGCGCATCTAGCAACCACAGGTTGCACATCTCCCATAATCTTTGGCCAATAGAAGTATTCATTAAGCATATCAAATATCTTATAAACGCCAAAGTGACCAGCCATAGCTCCACTGTGTGCTTCCCTTACTAGTAATTCATGAACTCCACATTGAGGAATGCATAGTTTGTTGTGACGAAACAGGAAACCATCCTGTACCATGTAATACCGTTAGGGAACTTGCATCTCTTTTGCAAAATCTGGATCCGTGACATAGAGTTCTTTGATATGTTCAAACCCTAGCACTCGTGTATCAACCATTGCAAGAAAATATGATCGTCTTAACAAAGCATCCGCCACAACGTTCGTTTTGCCCTCTTTGTATTTAGATGAAAACGTGAAGGATTGAAGAAATTCAACCCACTTAGCATGCCTGTAATTCAACTTCTGTTGTCCATTGATGAACTTCAAAGCTTCATAATCGGAATGTAATATAAATGGCTTTGGTCTAAGATAATGTGACCAATAATCCAATGCTCTCACAATTGCATAGAATTCTCGATCATAATTAGAGTAATTCAACTTAGCTCCGCTTAATTTCTCACTGAAGTAAGAAACTGGACGCTTCTCTTGGACAAGCACTTCTCCAATACCTATGCCACTGGCATCACACTCTACTTCGAAAAGTTTGTCAAAATCAGGCAAAGCTAAAATACGTGCACGACAGAGCATTTGCTTGATATTGTCTAAAGCCGCCTGTGCTCTTGGATTCCATACGAATTCTCCCTTCTTCATAAGCTCAGTAACAGGTCCATGATGGTAGAAAAGTTCTGGATGAACCTTCTGTAGAACGAAGCCAATCCATGAAAACTACACACTTCATGTATGTTTGATGGAGTTTTCCAAGACATGATGGCCTCTACCTTGGATGGATCAACCATAACACCTTCTCCACTAACATTATATCCCAGAAAAACGATCTTGTCTTGCATGAAATCACATTTCTCAAGCTTTCCATAGAGCTTTTGCTCACACAATTTATCAAACAACAATCTGAAATGCCATAGATGCTAATGAATGTTTGAACTATAGACAAGTATATCATCAAGATAAACAACAATAAACTTGTTTAAGAAAGGACGTAGCACCTCATTCATCAGTCTCATAAACGAGCTTGGAACTGCGACAATATCATCGAGGTTGTCGCTATATACGACAATATCATCGAGGTAGACTACCTTAAAGTCATCAAGGAACTGCCTGAAGATCATGTTCATTAAGGTGCAGAAAGTGGCCGGTGCATTAGTGAGACCAAAAGGCATCACCAAGAATTCATAAGACCCATATCGAGTTACGCACGCTGTTTTTGGCTCATCTCCTTCAGCTATGCGTACCTGCCAATACCCCGATCTAAGGTCGAGTTTGGAGAAGTACCTGGCTATACCAAGTCGATCAAAGAGATCTGCGACCAACGAGATTGGATACTTGTTCTTCACAGTGATCTTGTTCAGAGCCCGATGGTCAATGCACATACGCAAGTTCCCATCATGCTTGTGTTGGAAAAGCACAGGTGCCCCGTATGGTGCCTTGGAAAAGCAAGTTCCCATCATCCTTGGGTTGCTTCCTTAGCTCCTCGAGCTCCGGTGGTGCCATCCTGTAAGGTGACATGGCTGGAGGCCTAGCCTCTTGCTCCAGCTCAATCTCGTGATCAACTTCCCTTCTAGGAGGAAGCTTCTTCGGAAGTTCCGGAGGCATCACGTCTTCGACCTCCTGGAGAACCTCAGAAATCTCTTTAGGAATCTCTCCCCTTTGAGACTCCTTCTCGACGAGCGTTGCCAAGAATGTAGTTTCACCCTTCTTCACCCCCTTGCAAAGTTGGAGAGCTGATAAGGTCTTGGCTTCCACGTCTTCCCATGAAACGGGGACAGACCTTGTTCCGTTGTTTCCCTTAATAGTTAAGGTGTCATCTGTCTCCAATGTCAACGGCCTCACTGAGTGCATGAACTCCATGCCCAACACTAGTGAGAAGTCATCCATATTGACGACCGTGAGATTCACAGTACCCTTCCATTCACCTAAACGAAGAGGTACACCCCGTGCAACCCCTAGGATAGACACCGGTGAAGCATTGACGGTCTTTACCCTGCCTGGCTCCTTGGCGTACTGTAACCCCAATCTTGTTGCCTCACCCTTGGCAACAAAGTTATGAGTGGCACCCATGTCTATGAGTGCCTTGGAAGCATGCCCATTCACATATGCCTCAACAAACATAAGTAAAGATGTTTCTGAACGAGGCAGCGTACTCACCCTGGCCACGTTGTTACACTTCTTTGCTTCAACCGCCGCCTTGACTCTGCTCAACAAACGCAAAGTCCCCATTTGCGCCTCGTTCCCCAACGTTCTCCGTTCAACCCCCTAATGGCACCAAGCTTCCCATTGGCTAGGCAATCCCTGGCCCAATGCGGCCCTCCGAATAAGAAACAACCACGGTTCCTCGGCTTATCTGAGGAAGATGCTGGACCCTTTCCTTTATCCTTTCTCTCGAACCTGCCTTCTCCCTGGTGACCGTGGTTTCGCTCGGTGGATTTAGCTCCCCGACCTTTTCCTTTACTACCACTACTTCTGGTATCCTTCTTAGGACCCCTAAACTCTGTCAGGGACTCCGCAATAGCAACGACATCAGCAATAGTTTGAAGGTTCCTCCTCCTTACCTCTTGCTGTGCCCAATTTTGCTATCCTCCGGTGAAGTAGATGAGTTGGGTCTTCTCCGTCATGTCTTAGACTTCAAGCAAGAGAGATGTGAATGTCTTGATATATTCTTTAATGTGGCTAGTCTGCTTCAACTCACGTAGCTTCGTCATAGACACCTCTTGAGCATTTTCTGGGTAGAATTGCTTCTTGAAGTCTTTCTTAAACTCATCCCAAGTGTCGATGGAATAAGTTCCCTTCTTGATATCCAACTCACGCCTTCTCCACCATAGGATACCATCCTCCCCGAGGTACATAGTGGCGGTATTAATTTTGGAAGTTTCATCCTCCACGTGCATGGCTTCAAAGTACCTCTCCAAGCTCCAAAGGAAATTGTCGATTTCTCGCGCATCCCTTTTCCCTAAGAACATGGAAGGTTTGGGAATGTCCATCTTTGGCCCGGCCTAGATAGTGACACCCCTACTCACTGCAGCCTTCTTGCACAATAACAGCTCGTCCTTCAGGAGTTCATTTTCTTTCCTCAAGGCTAAGAGCTCTCCCCAGACCTTAGCCATCTCGCTCTCCATCTTATCCCTGACATGGCTTACGAGCGTGGTTGCTTCGGCGAAACGCTCAATAGCAATCTCCTCAACCCTTGTGTCAACAACGTCCATTTGCTCTTTGAGCGCCCCATTGTCCATCTCGGCCTTTCTTAGACCATCGGATAGTTCCGCGGCTCCCCTCTCGACCCTTGTGGATCGCACTTCTTCTTTGGTCGAGTTCTCCACCGCCTTGGCTACCCGTTTCTCTAGCTTCTCAAATGCCGCCTGAGTCACCTTTGGCGCATTGCCTTCAGTTGCTTGTCCTGAAGTGCTACTTGATACGCATATCAATGAGCAAAACTTCGAGGGTTTGGGTTTGATTGAAGGTGGAAAACAAGAAACAACCATGGGGGAGTTAGTGGCTTATGGAGACACAAGGCTTCTTGGGTTGGCTAGGGTGGATTTCTACGTGTGCATGGTGACATGCACAAGCTTATTCACGTAAATGTAAAGCAAGTATAGTTAGTAGTTTAGAAGTGTTGAGCTATATGGGTTTTCTTCCCACGTCATTTGATAGGGTTTTACCATATGGTGTTTTGTTATTTTCTTGATTAGTTTATGAGTCAAGGTTGATGGAATCAAGCATGAGAAACACAAAAATGGAGGTTTCTTGAAATAAAGATTGAATCTTGAAGAGCCACCATATACCGAATAAAACCACCTAGGTTGACCAAGTCAAACACACAAAATCCCGCGTTGACAACGTTGCCCACAACTTCAAAAATCTTTCAAAAATCCCGCCATATGCATTGCGTTGATTCTCGTTGATTTTTTTTGTTGGACTTCCGTATTCAAGAACTTCAAGAAACTCTTCAAGATTCAATCTTTATTTCAAGAAACCTCCATTTTTGTGTTTCTCATGCTTGATTCCATCAACCTTGACTCATAACTATCAAGAAAATACAAAACACCATATGGTAAAACCCTATCAAATGACGTGGAAGAAAACCCATATAGCTCAACACTTCTAAACTACTAACTATACTTGCTTTACATTTACGGTGATAAGCTTGTGCATGTCACCATGCACACGTAGAAATCCACCCTAGCCAACCCAAGAAGCTTGTGTCTCCATAGCCACTAACTCCCCCTGTTGTTTTCTTGTTTTCACACCTTCAATCAAACCCAAACCCTCGAAGTTTTGCCATTATATGCGTAGCATCCCTCCTCTTCTTCAAAAGAGTTTGTCCTCAAACCTCGAAGTTGGTCATCAGGAACATAAGGAGCTAAATCACAATGTTTAAATAGCATGGACTCCATATTCTCCTGGTAATTCCAATTTATAAGCATTATCCCCTACTTTACTTACTTATGATTTAAACGGTCCTCACAACGAGGCATAAGTTTATTCTTCCTTTGATTTGGAAATCTTTCCTTCCTCAAGTGTAACCAAACCAAATCCCCTTCTTTGTAGATATGTTGTTATTTATGTTTGTTTGCTCGTGCTTGTAATATCATTAACCTTCTCAATTCGAGCCCTCACTTCTGCATGAAGTTTTTGTATATACTCAACCTTAGTCTTGGCTCTTGTTGTACCAACTCCCCTTTAGGATATACTTAAAAATCAATTGGTACTTAGGATAACC
>PYUH01000159.1:358484-400587 GCA_016808085.1 Suaeda aralocaspica | reverse complement strand
TTAGATTTGATTTGCAAAATATCTAAGATTTAGACTAGAAATCAGATTACAAAATATATGGTGCAAAGATATGTATCCGGTTTGTTAAGATTTTCTTGTTATCCTAATCTTAGTTTGTTATACCATATATCTAAGGTAGTTAGGATATGTTTAGATTTCTGAAATATTATGTGATATGTTTAGCCTATAAATAGGATGTAAAATACATCAATAAAATTCAGATTTGAGTAATTAAACACAAGTTGTTTTCCGGTTTTCTTTTGTTTCACGAAGTAAACAAATTTTGAGGGTTTCTTGTGAGAAATTCGATTGAGTGAGTGGTGCTTTGTGCTTTATCTCACGTGAGGATAGTTCTTAGGATTTGAGGGTGCTTTGCTTTAATCAAATTCTATCAATTATTCGCCTTAGAAGTTCAGATTTGTGGTGCGTGGCTTTATCAAATTTGAAGTCTAAGTTTCTTTGTGTGAGTGGCGTTTGTCTATAACAAAATTCACATCACTACTCTTGTCCTTGGCCAATACACTTGGACAATATCCCAACGACCACAGCCGCTCTGATACCACTTGTCACGTGCTGACTAATCCCCTTAGTCTTTTCCACGCTGCCCACTAACTTCCACCCCTGGATGCTAGTCAAGGCTAAACCCTTTCCTAGTATATAGCTAAGTAATGCAACGAAAGCTTGAATAAAACAGTAAGAAAAGCACAAGTTTATGAGTATGAGTTTTATTTCCTTTGAGAGAAACTAAATACAACACTTATATTAATCTCTCTATCTCTCTCTGTGGGTTGGTTGATTTACAACTGAATAACTCAGGCATTTATATACATCATCCTTCCTACTATCGTTAGGATATTCTAACCTTTCCTACTACATCTAGGACTACCTACTTCCCTACTGTACATAGGACATCCTACTTTCCTACTGAATCTAGGATATCCAACATTCCAAGTGTATCTAGGACATGTGAGAAATCCCAGAATACCCTCCAATGTTTCGGACCCTTCCGGAATGTGCTGAACTACTCTAGACCTTTCAACGAGGTTCTAGAGCCTTCCATACTCTTCCAACGTAGTAGACAACCTCTTCACCATGTATGAACCTCGTTACATCAACATAGCACTGCCGTCCCCAAAAGTACTGCTTATCTGTAGATCCAGTATTATGGTACAACGCTATTACTTCCTGTAGACTGTCTACTATAGGGAGATGAGTGTTGCTTGCACAACACTTGGGCGGCTCCCCATGGGATCCTTACGCCCTCGTTCCAAGGCAACAGGTGGGTCATTGGTCCACTCGTGACATAGTGCTCCCATACCTAACAAGCCACCATGTAGATGCAATCCAGAAGAAACAAAAGAGTTACAAAGGCAAATTGACGAGCTTATGGAGAGAGGGTATGTACGTGAAAGTATGAGTCCTTGTGCAGTTCCTACCTTGCTTGTGTGTAAGAAAGATGGGACATGGAGAATGTGCTCGATATCTCAGCATGACTAAGTTTACAGCGCTACCCTAGTATCGTCGTAGGGTTTGTCGTGCTACTTGGCCAGCGCGATAAGGCGTACCACGCTAGCAAGGAAGCACAGTTACGGTTCCTACACTGCTATTGAAACCTTCATTTTCTTCATTTCTCGATACCTTTTTTTTATTCATTCTCTCCCACAAATTTTGATAATATCGAAACGATAATTCGAAACTTTCCCCAAATTAATACTCGACGAAGTCAATCTTCAAAGGAGAAGTGGTACGTTTTCTGAGAGCCCTAAAAATCATGTTTATGGACTTTTAGTTGTTGTTTCACTATTTATTTACCGCTTTATCACCTTATATTGTTAAAGGACTTAAATTGATTGTTTGCAATGCTTAATTATGATAATTCTTTCGGACAAATCTAATCATGCTAGGCTCCCTAAATCAATTTTAATAACGGTTTGAGTTAAATTAATTATCTTTTTGTGTTATCACTAACAATTTAATGCTATTTTTTCTTAATTTTGTAAATTGATAATCGTGTGATTCTAAATATAATTTGCGTATGGTTAAGAGGAAACTAGTAATTGCCGCTTATGGGCTAACCCGGCGCACTCCGTCATGTTATCACCTTCGCCCCCGAATCCAATCTTTGATTCGTTCGAACACAACTTGGAGTCATCCACATGGAATCGGAGAGAATTTCCGTGCAATTTAGACAAACGTCCCTTATTCGAGTCCTATTCGTATCGAAACTAAATACACGGCTTATGAATTTAGTTCCTAAAACTCATTGGCGACTCCATATTAACATGATTGGTATCGGTATTGAAGTTTCTCCCCCAAAAAAATGATTTTAAATTGGGTTTAAAAGGAAAAAAGATCAGCACTGGAAAGTTAACTACGCTACCTACGTAGCATTATAAACCTTCCTGCGCTGACACGGTAGCGTCACTGAACTTGTAATGTGCAGGGTCACCGTGGGAAATTCTGTAGCGCTACGTCTGTAGCGTGGTACAAGTTCCAGCGCTCCATTTCAGTTGAAAATAAGGAAAAAAAGGAAAAAAAAAGGCAGCGTTGGAAAGTTAACTATGCTACCTTTGTAACATTACAAATCTTCGTGCGCTGACACTGTAGCGTCAGAAAACTTGTAACGCTACAGTGTCAGAGTGGGAAATCCTGTTGCGCTACGTCTGTAACATGGTATAAGTTCCAGCGCTCCATTCCTGTTGAAAAAAAGGTCTAATTAATTCGTTTCACCTTTCCTTAAGCCAATTTTTTAGGTCTAACTCGACCTATGGACGGTTTGGGAAAGGTGACCAAAAAATATGGGACCCCAAAATATGTGCAGATAAATAGTACTTTTAGGGTGGTAGTGTTATACTTTCCTAACGAGGTTCAAGCTTGACATGGAGGTTGTCTACTGCATTGGAAGAGTATGGAAGGCTCTAGAACCTCATTGGAAAGTCTAGATTAGTGCGACACATTCCGGAAGGATTCAGAACATTATTAAGCAAGTTGCTAGAGCATTCTAGCAAGGGTGACTCTAGAGTGTTCTAGTATGTTCCAGTTGATGCATAGATGGTTCTAGGTTATTGTTACATGTACATAGAAGTATGTAAGATCTAGAATGATGTGAAACAGTACTTTTAGGGCGGCAATGCTATACTTCCCCAACGAGGTTCAAACATGGTATAGAGGCTGTCTACAACATAAGAAGGCCTTAGTCGATTGCATATAAGGCTGTTTTTCCCCTCTCTGGAAGAGGCCATAAGAGGGATCATAAGAGGTGTTTAGAGGCCAAAAAACAATCACAGAGGGTGCTGTCGAGGTCCATAGACGTGGTAAAAAAACAGGGCGAAAAATTGACGGGGCCCGGGACGAAAGACTATTATAATTCACTGTTTTTGGGTTTTTGAGTACCCAAAAAAATATCGGAAATCGACCGGGGTGCCCGTAAGGTAAAAATAGGAATCCCGACCAAAAGATTCGAGGTGTGAACGTCATATGCGAGATGATAAGAAGGTTTAGAGGATTGCATATAAAGCTGTTTTTCCTCTATCTAGAACAAGCCATAACAGGGATCCTAAGAAGTGTGTAGGGGCCAAAAACGATCATGGGGGGTGTTGTAGAGGTTCATAGCATGTGGTAAAAAACAGGGCGAAAAAGTGACGGGGCCCAGGAGGGCTCCTCTGGGGCCTGAAACAAAGGCTTTTATTCACTATTTTGGGGTTTAGGGGTCCCGCAAATAAAAATCCCGGAAATTGACCGGGGTGCGCGTAACGTAAAAATAGGAACCCAGACCAAAGTTTTGGGGGTGAAAAAATTTTATGAGGATTGATAAGAATGCTTTAGACGATTGCATATAAGGATGTTTTTCCCCTCTTTGGAAGAGGCTATAAGAGAGATCCTAAGAGGTGTTTAGGGGCCGAAAACGATCTTAGGGGGTGCTGTGGAGGTTCATAGCACTTGGTAAAAAAAAAAAACAGGGCAAAAAAATGAAGGGGCCCGGGACGGCCCCTACGGGGGCCTAATATAGAGGCTATTATTATTCACTAGTTTTGGGGCTTCAAGGGTCCCGGAAAAAAAATCTCGGAAATCGACCGGGGTGCCCATAATGTAAAAATAGGAACCCAGACCAAAGGATCCGGTGTGAAAAGGTCATACGAGGGATGATAAGAAGGCTTTAACTCTAGTTGCATATAAGGCTTTTTTTCCCCTCTGTGGAAGAGGCCATAAGTGGGATCCTAAGAGGTGTTAAGGGGCTGAGAACGATCGTGGGGGGTGCTGTTGAGGTCCATAACACGTGGTAAAAAAAGGGGGTGAAAAAGTGATGAGGCCCTGGACGGTCCTTCGGTGGACTGAAAAAAAGCTATTATTCACTTTTTTGGGGCTTCAAGGGTCCCGGGAAAAAAAATCAGAAATCAACCGGGGGTGTCCGTATGGTAAAAATAGGAAACAAGACCAAAGGATTCGGGGTGAAAACGATATATATAGGATGATAAGAAGGCTTTAGACGATTGCATATAAGGTTGTTTTTCCCTCTCTGGAAGTAGCCATAAGAGGGGTCCTAAGAGGTGTTTTGCAGCCGAAAACTACCCAGGTGGGTATTTAGAGGTCGATAGCACGTGGAAAAAAAATGGGGCGAAAAAGTGTTGAGGTCCGGGATAGCCTTTCCTAGGGTCTGAAACAAAGGCTATTATTCTCTGTTTTTTAGGGTTTAGGGGTGCCACAAAAGAAATCCTTAAAATCGACCAGGGTGCCCGTAAGAGAAAAATAGGAACCCAGACTAAAGGATTCGGGGTGAATAGGTCATATGAGGGATGATAAGAAGGCCTTAGACGATTGCATATAAGGTTGTTTTTCCCTTCTTTTGAAGAGGCCGTAAGAGGGATCCTAAGAGGTGTTTAGGGGCTGAAAACGATCGTGGATGGTGCTATGGAGATCCATAGCACGTCATCACGAGTGAACCAATTACCCACCATTGCATTGGAACAAGGGCATAAAGATCCCCTAAGGGAGCCACCCATGTGTTGTGACAACAAAATCTATCTCCCTATAGTAAGCTATTTTAAGGAAAAGATAGTGTTGTAGGATAATACTAGATGTGCAGATAAACAGTACTTTGAGGGTGGAAGTGCTATACATCCTCAACGAGGTTCAAACTTGGCATGGAGGCTGTCTAGTGCATTGGAAGAGTATGGAAGGCTCTAGAACCTCATTGAAAGGTCTAGAGTAGTGCAACACATTCCGGAAGGTTTCGGAACATTATGAAGCAAGTTGCTAGGTTATTCTTGGGAGGGTGACTCTAGAGTGTTCTAGTATGTACTAGTAGATGCATAGATGGTTCTAGATTGTTCTTACATGTACATAGGAGTATGGAAGATCTAGAAGTATGTTAAACAACACTTTTACGACGACTGTGCTATACTTCCCCAACGAGGTTCAAACTTGGCACGGAGGCTGTCTACTGTATAAGAAGGCCTTAAACGATTGCATATAAGGTTATTTTTCCCCTCTTTGAATGAGGCTATAAGAGTGATCGTAAGAGGTGTTTAGGGGTTGAAAAATAATCGTGGAGGGTGTTGCCGAGGTCCATAGACTTGGTAAAAAAACGGGGCAAAAAAGTCACGGGGCCTGGGACGGCCCTTCCATCTTGAAACAAAGGCTATTATTATTCACGGCCTTTTGGGGTTTAGGGGTTTCGGAAAAAAAATCCCGAAAATCGACCGGGGTGCCTGTAGGGTAAAAATAGGAACCCAGACCAAAGGATTTGTGCTGAATTGTTCATATGAGGGATGATAAGAATGCCTTAGATGATTGCATATAAGGTTGTTTTATCCCTCTCTGGAAGAGGCCATAAGAATGATCCTAGGAAGTGTTTATAGGCCGAAAACGATCGTGGGGGGTGCTGTGGAGTTTCATAGCACGTGTTAAAAGACAGGGCGAAAAAGTGACGGGGCCCGGGATGGTACCTATGGGGCCTTGAAATAAGGGCCATAAGTGGGATCCTAAGAGGTGTTTAAGGGCCGAAAACGATCGTGGGGGGTGTTGTGCAGATCTATAGCACGTTGTCACGAGTGACCCAATGACCCACCATTGCATTGGAACAAGGGCTTAAAGATCCCCCTAAGGTAGCCACCCATGTGTTAAGACAACAACAACTATCTCCCTATAGTAGGTAATTTTAAGGAAAAGATAGTGCTACAGGATAATACTAGATGTTCAGATAAACAATACTTTTAGGGTGGTAGTTTTATACTTTCCCAACGAGATTCAAACTTGGCATGGTGGCTATCTACTGCATTGGAAGAATATGGAAGGCTCTAGGACCTCATTGAAAGGTCTAGAGTAGTGCGACACATTCCGGAAGGATACGCAACATTATGAAGCAAGTTGCTAGGGTATTCTAGGGAGGGTGACTCTAGAGTGTTCTAGTAGATGCATAGATGGTTCTAGTTTATTGTCACATGTACATAGATGTATGTAAGATCTAGAAGTATGTTAAACAATACTTTTAGGGCTGCAGTGCTATACTTCTTCAACGAGGTTCAAACTTGGCATGGAGGCTGTCTACTACACAAGAAGGCCTTAAACGATTGCATATCAGACTATTTTTCGCCTCTCTTGAAGAGGCCATAAGAGGGATCGTAAGAGGTGTTTAGGGGCCAAAAACCAATCGTGGAGGGTGCTGTCGAGGTCCATAGATGTGGTAAAAAAGACGGGGCGAAAAAGTGATAGGGCCCGGGATGAAAGACTATTATAATTCACTGTTGTTTGGGGTTCAGGGGTCCCGAAAAAAAAATACCGGAAATCGACCAAGGTGCCCGTAAGGTAAAAATAGGAACTGATGTGAATTTTCGTGTAACAAAAACTCACAAGGGTACAAACTAAAATTTTGAATCGATATGCAGCAGGACTACTACCCTTGTAGCATGTCGCAACTGATTGTGGTGTCAAAGGTTGTAGACCCATGACGATCTCAAAAGGAATTTGTTGCGTCAACTTTGATCGCTGCAAATTGTAGGAGAATTGAGCAACAACAATCAACCTTGCCCAATTTCTTTGGCTAGCACTCACAAAGTGCCTCAAGTAGAGTTCCAACAAGGCGTTCACTCTCTCCGTTTCTCCATCAGTTTGTGGATGAAAGCTTGTTGATAAGTGAAGGCTTGACCCTAACAGCTTGAACAACTCGATCGCTAATGATAGTCCAAGGAAGTCCCCAATACTTCACTACATTCTTGAAGAATAACTTGGCGGCTTGCTCGGCTGTGCAGTCCCTAGGTGCTGCGATAAATGTCCCATACTTTGAGAAGCGATCTACAACAACCATGATCGAGCCACACCGGTAAGGCCGATATGAAGTCCATTGTTACACTCTCCCATGGCTTCTCAAGTGTGGGCAATGGTTCCAAGAGTCCAGCTGGAACTCGTTGCTCAATCTTGTCTTGCTGGCACACAAGACAAGTCTTCACATACGCATCTATGTCATCCCTCATATGTGGCCAGTAATATGACTCCTCCAATAGAGCTAGAGTCCGTTACATGCCTGGATGTCCGGCCCACATTGAATCGTGACACTCCTTCATTATGTCCCGCCTAAGATTATCCCACTTAGGCACATACATACGACGACTGGTTGTATAGAGAACCTCGTCTTCAACCCAAAATCGTCGCGTCTTCCCTTCCATGGCCATCTCCATTAGTAACTTGACCAATGGATCTTGTTTCATCCCCTCCTTGATCCGCTCAAGGAGGTTGCTAGGAATGCAACTCGTTGATACGCATATCAATGAGCAAAACTTCGAGGGTTTGGGTTTGATTGAAGGTGGAAAACAAGAAGCAACCATGGGGGAGTTAGTGGCTTATGGAGACACAAGGCTTCTTGGGTTGGCTAGGGTGGATTTCTACGTGTGCATGGTGACATGCACAAGCTTATTCACGTAAATGTAAAGCAAGTATAGTTAGTAGTTTAGAAGTGTTGAGCTATATGGGTTTTCTTCCCACGTCATTTGATAGGGTTTTACCATATGGTGTTTTGTTATTTTCTTGATTAGTTTATGAGTCAAGGTTGATGGAATCAAGCATGAGAAACACAAAAATGGAGGTTTCTTGAAATAAAGATTGAATCTTGAAGAGTTTCTTGAAGTTCTTGAAATCGAAAGTCCAACAAAAAAAATCAACGAGAATCAACGCAATGCATATGGCGGGATTTTTGAAAGATTTTTGAAGTTGTGGGCAACGTTGTCAACGGGGATTTTTGTTGTTGTTCTTGGTCAACTAGGGTTGTATTCGGATATATGGTGGTTAGATTTGATTGCAAAATATCTAAGATTAGATTAGAAATCAGATTACAAAATATAGGTGCAAAGATAGGTATCGGATGTTAAGATTTTCTTGTTATCCTAATCTTAGTTTGTTATACCATATATCTAAGGTAGTTAGGATATGTTTAGATTTCTGAAATATTATGTGATATGTTTAGCCTATAAATAGGATGTAAAATACATCAATAAAATTCAGATTTGAGTAATAAAACACAAGTTGTTTTCCGGTTTTCTTTTGTTTCACGAAGTAAACAAATTTTGAGGGTTTCTTGTGAGAAATTCGATTGAGTGAGTGGTGCTTTGTGCTTTATCTCACGTGAGGATAGTTCTTAGGATTTGAGGGTGCTTTACTTTAATCAAATTCTATCAATTATTCGCCTTAGAAGTTCAGATTTGTGGTGCGTGGCTTTATCAAATTTGAAGTCTAAGTTTCTTTGTGTGAGTGGCGTTTGTCTATAACAAAATTCACATCACTCGTGCTAGCGAGTATAGCCTTGCGACTCAAGGCATCAGCAACGACATTCACCTTGCCCGGCTTGTATTCTATTGTGTAATCAAACTCTGCCAAGAAGTCTTGCCACCTAGCTTGCTTGGGACTAATTTTTTCTGATTTTGAAAATAACTTGTTGCCACGTTGTCGGTCATGATGGTGAACCGACTCCCAAGTAAGTAGTGTCTCCAAATGCGCAAGCAATGAATGGTCGCAGTCATCTCCTTGTCATGAACAGGATATCGCCTCTCTGTGTCATTCAGCTTCCGCGTCTCATATGCGATAGGATGCCCCTCTTTCATAAGCACCCCTCCTATGGCATAGTCTGATGCATCTGTATGCAGCTCGAATGCTTTGGAATAATCGGGTAAGGCTAAAACAGGCTCCTCCGTGAAAGCTTGTTTCAAGTCATCAAAAGCTTCTTGACACTTGTCACTCCATAACCATTGTACCTTCTTTTTCAGCAAGTCGGTTAATGGTGCTGCCCTTCCCGAGTAGCTTCTTAAGAACCGCCTGTAGTAGTTCGCAAGTCCAAGAAATGACCGCAGCTCTGCGACATTCTTGGGCTCACTCCATTCTTTGATGGCCTGCACCTTATCATGCTCCATCATGATCTTCCCTTCCTTGATATGATGCCCTAAGAAAGACACCTCTCCTTGCCCAAACGAGCACTTCTCCCTTTTCACATAGAGCTCGTTGTCCCTCAAGACCTTGAACACCTTCCTCAAATGTTCCACATGGTCTTGAAGGTTGTCGCTATACACGAAAATATCATCAAGGTAGACTACCACAAAGTCATCAAGGAACTGCCTGAAAATCTTGTTCATTAACGTGCAGAATGTGGCCGGTGCATTGGTGAGACCAAAAGGCATCACCAAGAATTCATAAGACCCATATCGAGTTACGCATGCTGTCTTTGGCTCATCCCCTTCAGCTATGCGTACTTGCCAATACCCTGATCTAAGATTGAGTTTGGAGAAGTACCTGGCTTTACCGAGTCGATCAAAGAGATCTGCAACCAACGGGATTGGATACTTGTTCTTCACTGTGATCTTATTCAAAGCCCGATAGTCAATGCACATTCGCAAGCTCCCATCATGCTTGCGTTGGAAAAGCACAGGTGCCCCATATGGTGCCTTGGATGGCCGGATGAACCCTACATCCAACAACTCCTTGAGTTGCTTCCTAAGCTCCTCGAGCTCCGGTGGTGCCATCCTGTAAGGTGACATGGCTGGAGGCCTGGCCCCTTGCTCCAGCTCGATCTCGTGATCTGCCTCCCTTCTAGGAGGCAGCTTCTTCGGAAGTTCCGGAGGCATTACGTCTTCAACCTCCTGGAGAACCTCAGAAATTTCTTTAGGAATCTCTCCCCCTTGAGACTCCTTCTCGACGAGCGTCGCCAAGAATGTAACTTCACCCTTCTTCACCCCCTTGCAAAGTTGGAGAGCTGATAAGGTCTTGGCTTCCACGTCTTCCCATGAAACGGGGACAGACCTTGTTCCATTATTTCCCTTAATGGTTAAGGTGTCATCTGTCTCCAATGTCAATGGCCTCACTGAGTGCATGAACTCCATGCCCAACACTAGTGAGAAATCATCCATATTGATGACCGTGATATTCACAGTACCCATCCATTCACCTAAATGAAGAGGTACACCCCGTGCAACCCCTAGGATAGACACTGGCGAAGCATTGACGGTCTTCACCCTGCCTGGCTCCTTGGCGTACTGTAATCCCAATCTTGTTGCCTCACCCTTGGCAACAAAGTTATGAGTTGANTGAGTGGCACCCGTGTCTATGAGTGCCTTGGAAGCATGCCCATTCACATATGCCTCGACAAACATAAGTGAAGATGTTTCTGAACGGGGCAGCGTACTCACCCTGGCCACGTTGTTGCACTCCTTTGCTTCAACCGCCGCCTTGACGCTGCTCAACAAACGCAAAGTCCCCATTTGCGTCTCGTTCCCCAGCGATTCTCCGTTCGACCCCCTAATGGCACTAAGCTTCCCATTGGCTGGCAATCCCTAGCCCAATGCGGCCCTCCGCATAAGAAACAACCACGGTTCCTCGGCTTGTCTGAGGAAGATGCTGGACCCTTTCCTTTATCCTTCGTCTCGAACCTGCCTTCCCCCTTGTGACCGTGGTTTCGATCGATGAATTTAACTCCCCCACCTTTTCCTTTACTACCACTACTTCTGGTATCCTTCTTGGGACCCCTAAACTCCGTCAGGGACTCCGCAATAGCAATGGCATCAGCAATGGTTTGAGGGTTCCTCCTCCTTACCTCTTGCTGAGCCCAATGTTGCAACCCTCCACTGAAGTGGATGAGTTGGTTCTTCTCTGTCATATCTTCGATTTCAAGCAAAAGAGATGTGAATGTCTTGATATATTCTTTAATGTGGCTAGTGTGCTTCAACTCACGTAGCTTCGTCATAGACACCTCTTGAGCATTCTCTGGGTAGAATTGCTTCTTGAAGTCTTTCTTAAACTCATCCCAAGTGTCGATGGAATAAGTTCCCTTCTTGATATCCAACTCTCGCCTTCTCCACCATAGGATACCATCCTCCCCGAGGTACATAGTGGCAGTATTGATCTTGGAGGTTTCATCCTCCACGTGCATGGCTTCAAAATACCTCTCCAAGCTCTAAAGGAAATTGTCGATTTCTCGAGCATCCCTTTTCCCTAAGTACTTGGAAGGTTTGGGAATGTCCATCTTTGGCCCGGATTGGATAGTAACACCCCCATTCACTGCAGCCTTCTTGCACAATAACAGCTCGTCCTTGAGGAGTTCATTCTCTTTCCTAGAGGCTGAGAGCTCTTCCCAGACCTTAGCCATCTCGCTCTCCATCTTCTCCCTAACATGGCTCACGAGCGTGTTGCGTTCGGCGGAACGCTCAATAGCAATCTCTTCAACCCTTGTGTCGACAACGTCCACTTGCTCTTTGAGCGCCCCAATGTCCATCTCGGCCTTCCTTAGACCGTCAAATAGTTCTGCGGCTCCCCTCTCAACCCTTGTGGATCGCTCCTCTGCTTTAGTCGAGTTCTCCACCGCCTTTGCTACCCGTTTCTCTAGCTTCTCAAATGCCGCCCGAGTAACCTCTGGCGCATTGCCTTTGGTTTCTTGTACTGAAGTGTTACTCTTGTCCTTGGCCATCGAACCTTAATTCAACTTCGTTCACCTGCTAACACACTTGGATAATACCCCAACGACGTTAGCCGCTCTGATACCACTTGTCACGTGCTGACTAATTCCCCTTAGTCTTTTGCCACGCTGCCCACTAACTTCCACCCTAGGATGCTAGTCAAGGCTAACCCTTCCTTAGTATATAGCTAAGTAATGCAACGAAAGCTGGAATAAAAGAATAAGAAAAGCACAAGTTTATGAGTATGAGTTTTATTTCCTTTGAGAGAAACTGAATACAATACTTATATTACTCTCTCTATCTTTCCCAGTCTCTGTGGGTTGGTTGATTTACAACTGAATAACTCAGGTATTTATATACATCATTCTCCCTACTTTAGCTAGGATATTCTAACCTTTCCTACTACATTTAGGACTACCTACTTCCTACTGAACATAGAACATCCTACATTCCTAGTGACTTTAGGATATCCAATATTCCTAGTGTATTTAGGACAAGTGAGAATTCCCCAGAATACCCTCCAATGTTCCGGTCCCTTCCGGAATATGCTAAATTACTCTAGACCTTACAATGAGGTTCTAGAGTCTTCCATACTCTTCTAAGCGTAGTAGACAACCTCTTCACCATGTATGAACCTCGTTTCATCAATATAGCACGGCCATCCCAAAAGTAGTACTTATCTTCAGACCCAGTATTATGGTACAACATTATTATTTCCTGCAGACTGTCTACTATAGGGAGATGAGTGTTGCTTGCACAACACCTGGGCGGCTCCCCTTGGGGTCCTTATGCCCTCATTCCTAGGCAACAGGTGAGTCATTTGGTCCACTTGTGACAACGTGGTAAAAAAAAACGGGGCGAAAAAGTGACAGGGCCAGGGATGGCCCCTCCGGGGGACTGAAACAAAGGCTATTTTTAAATGTTTGTTGGTGTTGAGGGGTTCCGGAATAAAAAATCCCGGAAGTCGACCGGGGTGCCTGTACGGGTGAAAAGGTCATATGAGGGATGAAAAGAAGGCCTTAGACGGTTGCATATATGGCTATTTTTCCTATGTCTAGAAGTGGCCATAAGAGGAATCGTAAGAGGTGTTTAGAGGCCGAAAAAGATCGTGGGGGTGCTGTGGAGGTCCATTAAACGTGGTAAAAAAAGGGGAGAAAAAGGGATGGGGCCTACGACGGCCCCCTCGGGTTCCTGAACCAAACGCTATTTTTCATAGTTTTTTCGGGTTCAGGGGTCCTGGAAAAAAAATCGCAGAAATTGACCGTGGTGCCCGTAGGGTAAAAATAGGATCCCTGACCACAGGATTCGGGGTGAAAAGGTTATATGAGGGATGATAAGAAGGTCGTAGTCGAAAACATATAAGGATCTTTTTCTCATCTCTAAAAGTGGCCATAAAAGGGATCCTAAGTGGTGTTTAGGGGCAAAAAACGATCGTGGAGGGTGCTGTGGAAGCCCATAGCACGTGGTAAAAAAAATGAGGCAAAAAAGTGACTGGGCCAGGGACGGCCCCTCTGGGGGCCTTAAATAAAGGCTATTATTCACTGTTTTTTAAGGTTCAGGGGTCCTAGAAAAAAAAAGCCCAGAAGTCGAACGGGGTGCCCGTAAGGTAAAAATAGGATTCTAGAACAAAGGATTCGGAGTGAAAAGTTCAGATGGGGGATGATAAGGTGGCCTTAGACGATTGTATATAAGGTTGTTACTCCCCTCTCTCGAAGAAACCATAAGTGGGATTCCAAGAGGTGTATAGGAGCCAAAAACGATCATAGGGGGTGCTGTGGAGGCCCATAGCACATTGTCACGAGTGACACAATGACCCACACATTGCATTGAAACGAGGGCATAGAGATCCCCAAGGGGAGCCGCTCATGTGTCGTGTGAGCAACACTTATCTCCCTATAGTAGGCAGTCTACAGGAAAAGATAGTGCTGCAGGATAATACTCGATGTGCAGATAAGCACTACTCTTGAGAACGACAGTGCTATATTTCTCTAACGAGGTTTAAACTTGGTGTAAAGGCTGACTACTACATTGGAAGAGGATGGAATGCTCTAGAACCTCATTGAATGGTCTAGAGTAGTTCGGCACATTCCGGAAGGTTCCGGAACATTGTGGGATATTCTAGGGTAGGTGACTCTAGAGTGTTCTAGTATGCTCTAGTGGATGTATAGATGTTTATAGAGTATTCTCACATGTACATAAGAGTATGTAAAGACTAGAAAGTTCTAGATAGGGTATTGTGTAGAACCCTCCATTTGAGGAGGTTAGAATGCTCTAGAGTAGACATAGTAGGAAGGGGGTTGCCTATATATACCCAAGGCATTCATTTGTACAAGCATTCAGAAAATTGTAACCACACACACACATTAGTAAAAATCTTTTCAAGCACTTGTGTTTCTTCCTAACTATCTACTTAGCCAAATCCACACGAACACATCAACTACCTTTCTTAGCAATACTTAGCTTAGCTTTGGGGTTGCCTGGCTTGTCTTACGAAGGAGGGAGTACACACCAAGCAAGGAGAACGCACACGACCATACTTTCCACGACATCCCGGGCTACCGACCCACCTCCATAAAGCTCGGGAATGGGCCGGTGTAACCTTGTTTCTCCAGACTCTACAGAGGGGGCTTGTTAGTAGGAGCACGAAGTCCCAGGGACCATGCCCCTGTGGCCGTAACGAGGGCGTAAGATCCCCCGACCGGCCCATTTGGGGCAAGCACACTCACTCCAATGTAGACATCCTACGGATTGATGTTGTTACCAGAAACTGATCACAACAAGAACCTACGTTGGGGACGCAGCGATGGTAAAGATGAACCGGGCATACATTGAAGGAGGGTCACGACGGGGAAAAGATAGCGCAAACCGTTGAAGGCTGATAATCACACAGTCCAAGGTCCGACATGGAGGATTCGGACTGCTCCATTCCCAAGACACTAAAAGGGGAGACTAGAGCAGAGAAGGAGGATGTCCTAGTACTAGGAAGGATGTCTATAGGGAGTAGAAAGGTTAGAAATCCTAACGAGATAGGAAGGGAGATTAAAAGACCGGAGTTTAGCAGGGTAAAGACACCCACCCACAAGAGAGAGAAGAGGCATATAGGGGGATGTAGTTTGTCGCCAAGGGACCAACAACCCACAAGACCAAACGTGTGCTTTTCGTACGGGGATCAGCGGCGGGCACATGATTGAGCTAAGATCCCTAGGAACGTTGACCTGACGAGCAAACCAGGGGAAGGGATGGGCATCGGGGGGAAAAAGACGAAGGGAATGAGTCAGCCAGGACACGGGTATCAGAGCGCTATGTCGGGGGGGGATGCCAAGGTGGGGGTTTGGCAGTGAACAAGGTGAGTAAGGTAAGGTTCGCTGGCCAAGACAAGAGGGCACTTCAACCGCACTGAAGCACTGCGCCAAAGGTGACTCAGGCGGCATTGAGAAGCTAGAGAACGAGGTTGCGACGCAAGGCGGTGGAGTAACTCGAATAAGTCCAGAGAGCGACAGCCACAAGGGACCGGGGGAGCCGCCAGAACACTTTGAGGGCTAGGAAGGCCAGAGAGGACAATTGGGAGCGCTCAAGACAAATGGACGTTGTCGCCACAAGGTGAGAGATTGCTATTGAGCGTGGGGTACGGCGAACGAAACACGCTCGTCAGCCTGTAGGGAGAAGATGAGACGCGAGAATGGCTAAGGTCCTGGGAAGCTCTCAGCCTCTAGGAAGCAAATGAATCCCTCAAGACTAGAGCGGTTATTGTGCAAGAAGCTGACAGTGAATGTGGAGGGTCACTATCTACACGGGCCAAGATGGACATCCCAAACCTCCAAGTACTTATGGAAAAGGGATGCTGAAATCGACAATTTCCTTTAGAGACTTGGAGAGGTACTTTCGAAGCCATGCACTTGGAGGATAGAAACCTCTCCAATAATACGCCAATTATGTCTTCGGGGAGGATGTTATCCTACTGGTGGAGAAGGCGTGAGTTGGATATCAAGCAGGCAACTATTCCATGACGCACTTGGGGAGGAGTTTAAGGAAGAACTTCAAGAGCAATTCTACACAAGAATGCTCAGAAGGTGTCTATGCGAAGCTACGAGGTTGAAGCACACTAGCCACATTAAGAATTTCAAGGACATTCACATCTCTTTTGCTTGAAATCGAAGAATGACAGAGAAGAGACCCAACTCATCCACTTCTGAGGTAGCAACATTGGCCAGCAAGAGGTAAGGAGGAGGACCCCAAACATGCTTCTGCATTCCATTGCTATTGCGAGTCCCTGACGGATTTAGGGCCCCAAGAAGGATACCAAAGTATGGTAGTAAAGGAAAAGGATGGGGGGGAGATTTAAATCACCCCGCAAAGGGCCAAGACACACGTCACCAGGAAGGAAGTGAGAGAGTAAAGGAAAGGGTCCAGACCACTCCCCAGACTAAGCCCTGGATGACCGTGGTTGTTCTGTATGCGTGAAGCCGATTGCTCGGCAATGGTGCCACAGGTTAGCCAGCCTAATATGGGCGAAGCTTAGTCCCTTAGGGGTTGACGGAGAAATCGTTGGGGAACGAGCGACAAATGGGGAACTTCAGCTGACGTTTGGATTGCAGCGCGGTCAAGCGGCGGTTTGAAGCAAAGAAGTGCAACAACGTTGCACGAGAGCTGAGGGCCTGCTTAGATCAACATAGTTCGAAAAGTAACTGCACTACTCGCATGACTCAAACACTCATCGGTACGTCAACTATACTTTGTTGCACAAGGTGACGGTGAGCAAAAATCTGACTTACAACCAGGACACCATGGCAGGGTTTGAAACAACACTCATAAGTTGTCGCCAAGGTCTCGAGTCACAAGAGGGGTTGCACGGGGTGTTCCTCTTCCTGATCGTTTAGGTGAAATGGATGGGTACGTGAATCTCCGGTCAGTCAATATGGCATGACTTCTCCTAGTGTTGGCATGGAGTCAGCATACATGAGGCCTTGACAGTTGGGACAGATGACACCTTAACATTAGGGAAACCGGAACAAGTCTGTCCCGTTCATGGGAGACGTGTGAAGCCAAGAACCTTATCAGCTCTCCCAACTTGGCAACGGGGTGAAGAAGGGTGAATTACATCGTGGCACGCTCGTCGAGAAGGAGTCTCAAGAGGGAGAGATTCCTAAAGAGATTTCTGAGGTTCGCCAGGAGGTTCGAGACGTTAATGCTCTCCGAACTTCCGAGAAGCTTCCTCCTAGAAGGGAGAGTATCACGAGATGGCTGGAGCAACGAGGGCAGTAGTCCTCACAACCATGCACCTTACAGGATGCACCACCACCGGACTCGAGGAGTTAAGGAAGCAACTCAAGGGTTGTGGATGTGGGTTCATCCGGACCATCCAAGGCAAACATATGGGGCACCTGTGCTTTCCAACAAAGCATGATGGGAGCTTGATCGTATGTGCATTGACTATCGGGCTCTGAATCAAATCACAGTGAAAGAACACGTATCAATCCATTGTGCGCAGATCTCTTTGTATCCGACTTGGTAAAGCCCAGGTCTTCTCGCAAAGCAGGACCTTAGATTCGGGTGTGGCAATGGTATCGCATAGCTGAAGGATGAGACCAAAGAACAGCCGCGTAACTGTATTGGGTCTTTGAATTTTGTGATGCCTTTGGTCTCACCAATGCACCGGCCCACTCTTTCCACTAATGAACAAGACTTCAGGCAGTTCCTCTGATGACTTTAAGTAGTCTACCCTCGATGATATTGTCGTGTGAAGCGACAACTCTCGTGAATTGTCACAGTGCCAAGCCTCGTTATAACGATGAATGAGGGCTACGTCCTTTCTTAAAAAGTTTATTGTTGTTTATCTTGAGATATTACTTGTCTATAGTTTCAAACATTCATTAGTAGCATCTGGGCATTTCAGATTGTTGTTGTGATAAATTGCGTGAGCAAAAGCTCTACGAAGCTGGAGAAGTTATTCATGCAGACAAGATCTTTTTTTCTGGATATAATGTAGTGGAGAATGTGTTAGTTGATCATCCACGGTAGAAGGCCATCATGGTGCTTGGAAAACCCATCAAACAATACATGAAGTTTGTCATTTTTCATGATTGGCTTCGTTCTACAGAAGGGTTTCAACATCCAAACTTTTCTACCATCATGGACCTGTTACTAAGCTTATGAAGAAGGATAATTCGTATGTGAATCCAAGAGCCAGGCGCTTTAAACAATATCAAGCAAATGCTCTTTCAGTGCACACCTATTTACTTTGGGCCTGATTTTGACAAACTTTCGAAATAGAGTGTGTGCCAGGGGCATAGGTATTGGAGCAGTGCTTGTCCAGAGAAGCGTCCAGTGCTTACTTCATTGAGCAATTAAAGCGGAGCTAAGTTGAATTACTCTAATTATGATCTCGAAATTCTAAATTCTATCAATTGTGAAGCATTGGATTCTGGTCCATTACTTAGACCAAAGCCATTTATATTACATTCCGATTATGAAGCTTTGAAGTTCATCAAATGGACAAAAATTGAATTCCAAGGTCATGCTAAGTGGGGTTGAATTTCTTCAATCCTTCACGTGTTCATCTAAATACAAAGAGGGCAAACGAACGTTGTGGTGGATGCTTGCAAGACGTTCATATTTGCTTGCAATGATGATACAACGATTTTCTAGGTTTGAACATATCAGAAGAACTCTATGTCCGGATCCGATTTGCAACCAGAGCAGTTCCCCTCGTAATACATGGTACACAGGATGGTTTTCCTATTGTCACAGCAAACTATCATTCCCAATGTGGATTATGAAGTACTAGTAAGGGAAGCACACAGTGGAGCTGGCTGTCCTTTGGCGTTCATAAGATATTTGATGATGCTAATGATACTTCTAATTGGGCCAAAGATATGGGAGAATGTGCACCTGTCGTGCTAGATGCGCAACTTGCCAGAGATCCAAGTCTAAAGTCTAAGTATCATAAAGGTCTTATACCCACCATAACCTGTTTCAATGCAACAGGGACAAGTGTAAAGCAGGATTTATCATTGGTCTACCTAGAACGAAAACGACCATAGACTCTATAATGGTAGTGGTGGATCGATTTTCCATGATGGCACACTTTTGTTGGCTATGAAGACTGCTGATGCACACTGTTGCCACGACTTGTGTTATCGTAATATTGGGAGATTACATGGAAATACCGGATTGTTGTAAAGTGACAGAATTCAGAAGTTCTTAAAGTCACTCTTGGAAGTGCCATGGAGATGTTGGTACGAACCTACTGTTTTAGTACTTCTCATCATCCCACAATAGATTGTCGACAAAGGTTCCACAGAACTCTGGTTAATTGTTTGCGTGGTTTGTGAGGCAAAACATAAAGATTGGGATAAGTTCGTCTATGTCATGCCTAAGGTTTTCTTATCTCGTGTTTATCTTCAACCACGATACTCACCATTTGAAGTTGTTCTATGGTATTAATCCATACATGCCCAATTGATTGATTCCTTTATCAAGGGATGTAGATACACATCAGCTGCAAGAACATGTTATGAATGGTTCCCAAAAGACTTATGAAGCTGTGAAGAACGATTTCAAGAGAGTGAGTTTACAGGACCTATCTAAGAAAGGGAAGGCAGACAACATGTATTTAAAAGCCAGGGTATAGTGGTATGGCTACACTTTAGGAAAGAACGTTTCCCTCATATTCCCAAGAATAAGCTAGCCAAGACAGATGGTCCATTTGAAGTGCTTGATTGCTTATGGTGACAATGCTATAAATGATCCTACTAGTGGTATGGAGATATCATTGCAACATTCAATATTGGCGACTATCACCAGACTACAATGATGTTAATTGAGGGCAAATTCTTTTCAAAGAGGTGGAGAAATGATTTGAAATTTGAAATGAAGATTCAAGCCGGTCGAAGAATCTATAAACCTAATCTAAATCCTATGGGTTTTTAAATGTGGATAAAAGACAAACAGGGGTTACAAAGACTCTCATGTGAACGTTCCCATAGAGGAATAAAATCCTTTGGATGCAAGAAGAAGGTAGGGCTAATTAAATGTTTGTTGAGCAATTTGTCTTATTTTTTCCACTCCACTAGGTAGGGTTTTTACCAGATGGTGTTTTTTATTATCTACAAAGTCCATGAAGTCATGATGGATGAATCCAGCATGAACAATAGGTTTCGGGAAAGTTTCTTGATAAAGATTGAATCTTGAAGCATTTCTTGAATTGGAAGGAATCTCACAATGGCGCAAAAGGCATTAGGCGTGTCCTTGACGATTTTTGGGGAATTTTGGGTTCCTTATGTGTCCGTGATTGTTTGGGCTTACTTTCTATGATTATCTTGTTTATTATTATTAGTCAATTTGTTAGAGAATTTTCTTGATTAGTTAGTTAGTTTAGAGTTTTTAAGAAAGATAAATCTCAAAGTGCCTTGCATGATGATGTGGCATCTTATTTTAGTTTGTTTTTCAAGTGCACACAGTAGGATTTATTTACCTATGCTTTGCGTTTTCGTATGTACTTTAGTTAGAATTTGTTTTTGTTAATTATACCTGATGTGGCATGACAAGTCAGCTACCATGATGGCAGCCTCTGAGGGACAACGTGTCCCATTTTTTCCTTATAAAGTGATGACATGGGATTACCAACGTGATGTGAATCTTTGTTATAAACACGCCACTCACACAAGATAAACTTATAGCACAAATTGTGATAAAGCTACTCACCACAAATTTGAAGTTCTAAGGGCGGATAATTAATAGAATTTGGATTAAAGCCAAACACCCTCAAATCCTAAATATCCTCACTGTTGAGATAAAGCTCAAGCACCACTCACTCAAATGAATTCCCCACAGAATCCCACAAAATTATGTTGTCTTACTGGAACAATAAACCGGACACAATGTGTGTTTCAATCAATCTCCTCTGATCTGAATTTTTATTGATGTACTTTACATCCTCTTTATTAGCTAAACGATCACCATAGGTAATATCCTAAACAATCCTAACTACCCTAGATCGAATGTATAACAAAGAATATTTTAGGAACACATAATCTCCATCTCTCACAAAACCGGATACATCTTTCGCCATATCATTATAATCTGATTTTCTAGCCTAAATCTTAGATATTTGAGAAACAAATCTCAGGACAATATTGCCAACTCACAACTGAAGTGACCAAGTCACAACACAAAAACACCGTGACAACGTTTGCCAGATCGTTCAAAATCCTTCAAAATCCTCGCCTATAAACCAGCTATAGTTTCCTTTGGGTTTTGATGGACCTTTTTTCCATTTTCACAGAACTTCACGAAACCCTTGAGCTTCAATCTTTATTTCAAGAAACCTTCAATTCTGTGTTTCCATGCTTGATTCATCAACCATGACTCATAAACTACATAAGAAAATCACAGAACACCATATGGTAAAACCCATTCAAATGAATTGGGAAGAAAACCCATATCCTCACCGCCTAAACTACTCTATTATTCTTGCTTGAATTTTTACGTGAGGACACGTGTTACATTTTACCATGCACACGAAAAAATTCACCCTAAGCACACTAAAGTCTTGTGTCTCCATAAGGGCCACTAGCTCTCCCCATCGTTCATCTTGTTTTGCACCTTCTAATCAAACCCGCGAATTGTGCTCATTGATATTCATATCATCCTCTCTCTTCTTCTTCAGACGAGTTTTTGTCCTCAAACCTCGAAGTTATCATCAGGAACATAGGAGTAATCACCTATGGTGAAGTTGCATGAACTTCCATATTCTCCAGGGCAATTTCGAATGTGTATGCATTGTCCCCCAAAACCTTTACTTATTAATTTTGAACGGTCCATCCCAACCGTGCATAAGCTTATCTGTCCTTTGTTTGGGACCTTTCCCTTTCCTTTCTCCCTGCAAATGTAGCCAAACCAAATCCCCCTTCCTTGAAACAGTTGTGATTTGTGTTTGTTTGCTCTTGCCTTGGTAAATATCAATTGACCTTTTTCAAGTCCTAGCCCTTACTTCTGCGTGAAACTTTACATGTAGCTCCAACCTTTGTCTTGGAATCCCTTGTGTAACCAACTCCCCTTCGGATACTTCAAGTCAATTGGTAATTTAGGGTTGATTCCATAACATTTGACGAAGGTGAGTGTTTAAAGCAAAGTAGTGACTATTGTAAGCACATTCAGCATGACAAGTTTCAAATCCCAATCGTTTTTGTGTTTACGCACCAACACTCAAAAGAACCCCTATGTTTGATGGTTACCTCTGTTTTAGCCATCTGTTTGAGGATGATAGAATGTGCCTAAACAAAATTTCGTTCGTACCTATCAATCCTCCAAAATGACGTCCACAAGTAGCTCATGAACTGGTGTCCTCTGTCACTTACATAGTTTTTGGGAACCCCACGTAACCTTATTATGTCTCGAAATACAATCAGCTACATTCATCGCATCGTCGGTTTTTGTGACATGTGTGAAATGAGCCATCTTCGAAACCATCAACCCTACCAGAATTGCATCCTTGCCTCTTCTGTCCTTGGTAACCCCTAATGAAATCCATGAAACATCCTCCAAGGTCCTCTGCACTGGCATGGAGGTTAATAGCCTTGATGGAAAGGCCGCCTGTCCTGTTTCAAGTAGCACATTGCGCAATTATAGCTTTCATCAACATCAACATCATCTTTGGCCAGGAGAAAATTTCGTAGCAACATGGCTACGTCTTGTAATCCCAAAAGTCCCATACAATCACCTCCACCATGTCCACGCTCCTTACCAATAATTCACAGTATAGAACCCTTAGTATGCACAATAGATGCCTTTGAACAAAAACCCATCATGTAGCACATCTGAGCTCATAGAACCCTTGGAAGTTGCGCCATATGGTCCAAAGTCTCCATCTTGTTCGTAAACTGGACTAGCACTCTAAACCAAGTAACTTTGAAGTTCAATACCCAGCAAGTATCCGTCTGACAAAGCATCAGCACCAACATTATATTGTCCGTTTTGTATTTTGAAGAAAAGTGATGATTGCAAAAATCAACCCATTTACGCCATGTCTTTTGGGGGAGGGGGGGGGTGTGGGGGTTTTTGTTTGGTTTTTTGATTCATTTTTGTTGACCATTAATGTCTTCAAAGCTTCATGAATCCATGTAGTATGGATGTGAATTTTGTTATAGACCAACGCCACGCACACAAGAACTTAACTTCAATTTGTAAAGCCAACGCCCCCTCAATCTGACCTCTAAGCGAATCATTGGTAGAATTTTATTAAATCAAGCACCCTCAATCCTAATACTATCCTCACTGGATAAAGGCAAACGCACCACTCACTCAATCGAATTTCTCACAAGAACGCTCAAAATTTTGTTTTCTTCGTGAAACATAAAACCGGAACACTTAGTGTTTATTACTCAATCTGAAGTTTATTGAGTATTTTACATCCTATTTATAGGCTCAACATATCACAATTAATATGTCAGAATTCTAAACTATCCTAACTAGCCTTAGCTATATGGTAAAACAAACTAAGATTAGGATAACAAGCAATTATAATCAAAACAACGCGATACATATTTGCAACCATATATTTTTAATCTGATTTCTAGTCTAAATCTTTACTATTTTGCAATCAAATCTCGTGACCCAATTTCCGAATAAAACAACCCAATGTTGACCAGTCAAACACTTGAAAAACCGTGTTGACAACGTTCCCACGTCTTCCAAAAATCTTTCAAAAATCATCGCCATATAACTTGCTGATTTTCCGTTGATTTTTGTTGAACTTGCGATTTCAAGGAACTTCAAGAACTCTTCAAGATTCAATCTTTATTTCAAGACCCTCCAGTTTTTATTGTTTCCCCTGCTTGATATCCATCAACCTTGACTCATAAACTAATCAAAAAAATAACAAAACACCATATTAAAACCCTATCAATGACGTGGAAGGAAAACCCATATAGCTCACCTTCTAAATACTAACTATATGTGCTTTCATTTACTGCATAAGCTTTGCATGTCACCATGCACACGTAAAAATCCACCCTGTCAACCCTAGAAGCCTTTGTGTCTTCCATAAGCCACTAACTCCCCCATGGTTTCTTCTTGTTTTTCCAGCCGTTCAATCAACCCAAACCCTCGAAGTTTTGCTCATTGCATATGCTAGCATCCTCCTACTTCTTCAAAGATTTGTCTCAACCTCGAAGTTGGTCCATCAGGACATAAGGACTAAGCACCATGGTGAAAGTAGCGATGGACTTCCATATTCTCTCTCCTGGTAATTCCAAATTTATATTAACATTATCCCCCACTTTCTTATGATCTTAACCGGGTCCATCACAACGGGCATAAGTTTATTCTTCCTTTGATTTGGAAATCTTCCTTCTCAATGTAACCAAACCAATCCTATCCCCTTCTTTGTAGACATGTTGTGATTATCTTGTTTGGCTCGTTCTTTGTAAATATCATTAACTTTCTCATGTCGAGCCCTTACTTCTGCATAAGTTTTTTGCATATACTCAGCCTTAGTCTGGCACTTGTTACCAACTCCCCTTTAGAAACTTACAAAATCAATTGGGGGGGGGGGGGTTAACTAGGAATGACTCCATAGACAATCTCGAAAGGTGAGTGCTTAGTAGCATAAGTAGGTGACCGATTATAAGCAATTCAGCATGAGCAGCTTCCAAATGATCCCAATCTTTTTGGTTTACTAACCAAACCAACGCAACAAAACCCCTAGTGTTCGATTAGTGACCTCTATTTGGGCCATCGGTTTAGATATAAGATTTGCTAAACAAAAGTTTCGTGCCTGTTAACCTCCAAGTCGACTTCCAAAAGTAGCCTGAACTTTGTGTTCCTCTATCCCTTACATAGTCTTTGGACCACCCCATTTAACCTTATGAATGTCTTAAAGTATAATCAGCCACATGCATACATCATCTGTCTAGTGACATGGTGTAAAATGAGCCATTTTGAAAATCTTAGCAACCACTATCAATAATAGCATCTTTTCCTCTTGCTGTCCTTGGTAACCTACAATAAAATCCATAGAAACATCCTCGCCAAGGTCCTCTGCACAGACAATTGAGTATAAAAACCTTGATGAAAGGCTGCCTGTGCTTTTGACAAGTACACATTGAGCATTATGGCCTCAACATCACAATTATCTTTGCCAATAAAAATGTTCTTTTCTTGCAACATTATTTAGGTCCTTGCTAATGCAAAAATGTTCCCAACAATAACCTCCTCCATGAGCCTCCCTTACCAGCACGCACGTATAGACATTTAGTTATGCACAAAGATTACCTTAAACAAAAACCCTCATGTAGCACACTAGGAACTCATAGAACCTTGAAAGGTTGTCGCCCGTATTGGTTCCAAAATCACAACATCTATCTTGCGTGAATTGTTGTTATCAACTCTAATCCAAGCAACTTAAAGTTTCAAAACAGACAACCAGTAAAGTATACCTTCTTGGACAAAGCATCACAACACCATTCGACTTTCCCGTTTTTACTTGATAGAAAATAAAAGAATTAAAATTCAACCCACTTAGCGTCTTTTGGATTCAATTTTTGTTGACCATTACTGTGCTTCAGAGCTTCATGATCGCGAATGTAATATGAATGATTAGGTCCCCTTAATAGTGACTCCAATGATCCAAGCTCTAATATGGCATAGAACTCCTTGTCCAATAGTAGAACAAATAGTTCAGTTTAACACCATTCAATTTCTCACTACAGTAACATTGGCCTCCTCCCTTTACTAGCCGCACCAATTCCAACCCCACTTGCAATCCGTCTCACTTCAAATGGTTTTAGAGAAATCTGGTACAGCTGTTAGGGCGTGTTACAAAGCAACTTCTTAAGCAATTCAAAAGCTGTCTTGTGCCCCCTTCCACTCAAACTTAGGCTTATCCTTCCTTAATGCATTCGTTATAGGAGCAACACAGATGAAAAATTCTTCCAAACCTCCTATAGAACGGCAACCCATGAAAAGCACGTACTTCAGTCACGTTCTTTTGGTGGTTGGCCATGATTATAGCTTCCACTTTAAAATTAAAAAAAAAAAGAAAAAATCAAAAAAAACAAACAAACGATTCACCCCCGTCCCCCTTCCTCCCCTTTTTCCCCCTTCCCCTTCTTTCCTTCCCCCCCCCCGTTCGCCCCCACCCCCCGTTCCCCCACCCCACCCCGATCCCTTCCCCCCCCACCTCCTCACCCAGCGCCCCCCAGCCTTCCTCGCCCCCAAGATGGAAAAAGAAATCAACAGAAACCCCATCTTTGGACACAATATACCCCAAAAACGTCACAACTTGGTACCCATGAAATAAACATGTTTCAAGCTCGCTGAACTTTTTTTGTTCTCGAATGTCCCAACACACTCCTTAGATGCTTAGATGATCATTAACACTCTTGCTATAAACCAAAATATCATCTAAAAATATCACCACTACAAACCTCCATGTATGGCTTTAAAATAAAACCCATTCCATCAACCTCATAAACGTACTATGTGCCTTAGTTAACCAAAAGGCTGCCTAACCATTCATAAGCCCTACTTTGTTTTGCAAACTATTTTTCCATTCAACATTCCTCACCTTCCTTCATTCGAATCTGAGTGATATCCACATTCTTAATCAATCTTTGAAAAAATTGAGAACCCTGTATGCTCTAGAGCAAATATCCATCTAGGTATAGGAAAACCTATACTTTTACGGTTCTATTGTTGAACTGGCCCCTTGAATCAATACACTTCTCCATTCCCATCCTTCTTAGGGCACATTAATGTCCACAGCCCATGACTCATGCTCTCCGTCTCCACGTACCCCCTCTCCATTTTCCTCAATTTGCCTTTTATCTCCGTTGTCTCCTCTGGATTACATCTATATTCAGGCCTGTTAGGAATGTGAGACGCCCCGGGAATAAGATCAATTTGATGTTCAATTCCACGTAGGGGGGGTTCCTGGTGCAACTCATTAGGAATAATCTGAAACTCATTCACATAGGATGCCAAGCCCTAGGAATCTCTGGGGTTTCATCTTTGTACCTCTTTAGCTAACAACATTAAGACTAGAACTGTTTCCAACTCCCTTTTCTAACTCCTTTCCCCCACCAACCAACACCTTAGAATTACCCATGCTTGTTTAAGTTTAAATCATCAAGTTTTAATGCATATGATTTTTTCATTAGGGTTTTGCCCAATATAGAAATTTGTTCTCTTCCGTTAAACCTCACAAAAAACCGGTCTATTGCCAAGGTCCCCAATACTATATGACAAGCATCCATAAGGACCAACATCACAAGTCCTTGATCCTCAAATTTCCAATTTTACAAAAAAACGGCAATCACGGCTTTTTTGTTTACTTAACCTCGCTTAGTGTTGCGAGCCACTGTGCTGTATGGTTAGGATGTATCTTTGTAGGTAGTGCGAGTTTTTCCACCAACAACGTAGATACTACATTTTGTTCAACGTCCAGTCTATGATCACATCACAAAGCTTGCTTGAACATTAGTCACCTTGTAAAAAAATTTATCCCTTTTACTCTCTCAGGGTTGTGCATTTTGAGATTGTAATACCCTACGTAACACTCAGCTTGGCCTTGTGTTTCTGTTGGACTTCCTCTTCCTTTTCTTCCTTCTTTCTTCCTCCTATTTTCATATTGGCATACTCTCCACCCCTCTCCGCATCCCCCATACATCTCCTCCCCTTCTGCAGGCTTTCCCATCTACCCAATCTCGAGATTGGTTTTGTGACCCTAGCATGAGGACAATCTCTTTGAATGTTACCTTGCCCTTTACACATTGAACAAACAATGGCGTGATCACTACTTTGGGGTTTTGAGTTGACTCTTTTGCCACTTGATGAGGGGGTTTTAACTTTATCAAAAGTTTGGTTTTTGAGGAAAGTATCACGTCTTTCCTTAGGGTCTAAGTTTTTAAGTCTTGTCTTTGGCGTTACTTGTCACTTGTTTCTCAACCCTTCTTGCTGCCACTCTACAAACTTCATCGAAGGCCAATAAGGTTTGTAATTCTAACTTTTCGCTTATATTTTCATCTAGACCCCCACAAAACGGCCCACTTTGTAGTCCCCTTCTCTTCCCATCACAAATCATGATCAATTTTTCCAAAACGCCACATGTATTCATCACCGTTTTTTTCTACTTGTTTTTAATGTATCTCTTGCTAATTTTTTTGCTCACATCTTGAGAACAACACAAGTATTGTTTCCTCCCTCATCTCCTTTTCAATTTATACCATGAAGGCATATTTTTTGGATCTACCTCTTTCCTTCTCTTTCTTGGTAAACCCTCAGCCATAAACTTGCATAGGAGGGTTTAATCCTTCCGCCAATATAGACTTAATAATCATCATATTCTTTGTAACGAAAACTCCGCTCAACCCTAAAACTAATCCATCTAGAAATGTTTTCAGGATCCATACCGCCATTAAACTCAGGATTTCGAGTTTTAAGAGTTCGATCATCACCCTCATCTTTCCCTTATGTTGTGCCTTGATCTTGGTTCCTCCAATCGTCACTAGAACTTGATGAGTAGCCCTTTTTTTGTTTACCTACCCTCCTCAACACTTTCTGCTCCTTTCACTTGATGATAGCCCTCCTCTTGTTAGATGTAGTAGGAGTTTTTTTTTGTGAAGCCATGAGGGTTAGGACTTCCCATCTAAACGAGCCTTAACTCGTTCCATCTCTCCCCTTGCATACTAGCTCCTACTCCTTTGCTTGGCCAAGCTCAAACCTTTCGTAATCCTTGTGATTTTTCATCACCACCTCTTGAGCCATGATAATTGATATTGAACACTTGAGATTGACGAATCTCTCAACGAAAGCACCAAAGTTGAATGTGAAATTTGTTATAGACCAACGCCACTACACACCGAACAGAACTTTAAGAACTTCAATTTGATACAGCCACAAAACACACCACACACAATCTGAACTCTAAGGCGAAATAATTGGTAGAAGTCCTCACTTCACAAGCAAAAGCACCCTCCCACATCCTAAACTAGCCTCACGTAGATAAAGCAAAAGCACCACTCACTCATCGAATTTCTCACATAAACTCTCAAAATTTTGTTTTCTTCGTGAAACACTAAAAACCGGAACACTTATTTTAATTCTCAAATCTTAATTTTATTGAGGTATTTTTACATCCTATTTATAGGCTAAACATATCACATAAATGTTCAAATCTTAAACTCTCCTAACTACCTTAGATATAGGGTAAAACAAAACTAGATTAGGATAACAAGAAAATCTTATCAAAACCGGATACAATATTTGCACCAATATATTTGTAATCTGTTTCTAGTCTAAATCTTATATAGTTTTTGCAAATCAAATCTAGTGACCATATTCCCGAATAACAACCCAAGTGACCAAGTCAACACTGAAAAACCGGGTTGACAACTGTTGCCCACACTCTTCACAAATCTTCAAAAGCTCGCCGATAACTTGCTTGATTTTTCCGTTGAACTTTTGTTGGACCTTGCGATTTCAGAACTTCAAGAAACTCTTCAAGATTCATCTTTATTTCAAGAAACCTCCTATTTTTATTCAATGTTGTCCCATGCTTATTCCATCAACCTTACCATAAACTAATCAAGAAATAACAAACACCATATGTAAAACACATATCAAATGACGTGGCAGAAACCCATATATATAGCCAACACTCTAACTACTAACTATATTTGCTTTACATTCGTGAATAGCTTGTGCATGTCACCCAATGCACACTTAAAAATCCACCCTAAGTCAACCCTAAACCTTGTGGTCTCCATAACCACTAACTCCCCCGGTTCTTCCTTTGTTTGTCCACCTTCATTCAAACCAAACCTTGAGTTTGCTCATGATCTGCGTATCAAGTAATGAGTGATTAGGCCTGAAATAAAAATGACTCGATGATCCAAAGCTCTAATAATGGCATAGAATTCCTTGTCATACGTGAATGTTCAATTTAGCCACACATTCAAATTTCTATTTCTCCGAAATACGCAATTGCCTCTTCCCTGGTACTAGAACGCACCAATTCCTACCCCACTTGCATCCGTCTCCAACTTCAAATGGTTTTATAAAAATCTGTAAGGCTAGTATGGGTGTGTTACAAAGCCACTCTTGATCAATTCAAAGCTTCTATTCTTGTGCCCCCTTAGTCCACTTCAACTTAGGTTTACCATCCTTAGAGAATCTGTGCATAGGAGCAACAAATACAATGAAAAATTCTTCACAAACCTCCTTATAAAACGAGGCCTAACCCTGGAATCACGTCTTCAGTCACTTTTAGGTGTTGGCCATGATTTAAGCTTCCTTTAGATGGATCAACAGAAACCCCCCATCTTTGGGACACATATAACCCTAAGAACGTCACACTTTGGTGGTACCGATTAATACACACTTTTCTAGCTTAGCATAGAGCTTTTGTTCGCGAATGTCTCAAACAAATCCTCCCCAATGTCTTAGAATGATCATTAAACACTCTTACTATACACCAAGATATCATCTAAATACACCACTAACCACAACTTACCAATGTATGCTCTTAAACCCTCGTTCATCAACCTCATAAACGTACTAGGCAGCATTAGTTTAACCCCAAGGCATGCTAACCATGCATAAAGCCTAGCTTGGTTTAAAGATTGTTTTTTCCACTCAATCACCTTCCTTGATCCGAATGCTGATGATAGCCACTTCCTTAATCAATTTTTGAAAACGATTAGAACTCATGTAATTCATCTAATAAAGTCAGCAATCTAGTATAGGAAACCTATCTTACGTTATTGGTAAGCTGCCCTTGAATCATGCACATTCTCCAATCCCATCTTTCTTAGGTATAGCAATGTAGGCACAGCACATGATCATTCTCTCGATCTCACTTAACCCCTCGCAGTAAAGAAAAATGAAAAGGGAGGAGAACATTACTCCTCATTCCTTTGTATCTCCTTTGTCCTCCCTCTGGATTACGCTATATAGCTGTTGGGAATTTGAGACCCAGGAATAAGATCAATGATGTTCAATCCCACGTATTGGTGGTAATCCTGGTGAACTCATTAGGAAACACTCCTGAAACTCATTCACAGGATGTAAAACCCTAGTAATCTCTGGGTTTCATCTTGTACCTCCTTGGCTAACAACATATATGACAAGAATTGTTTTTCATCTCCCTTTCTAACTCCCTTCACCCCACTAACAACCACCTGTATAATTACTCATACTTACTTAGGTTTAAAATCATCAAGGTTTCAATGCAAACGATTTTTCGCTTAGGATTCTTCTTGCGCACAAATCTAGACCTTTGTTCGCAACCCTTAAACTCACAAAACTTCATATTGCCAAGGTCTAGCCCAATAGTATATGACAAGCTCCATAGGACAACATCAAAATTACTTGATCCTCAAATTTTACCAATTTTAAACGCACTCAAGCTGTTTGTTTACCTTAACATCGGCTTGTGTTACTACTTCCAGTGTAGCTTGTATGGTTGAGATTTCCCTATTGTAGGATTGCCTAGCTTTCCTCCCCTTTCCTCTTCTTCGCCCCCCTTTCCTCTTTTCGTCCCCCCTTCCCCCCCCCCCCTCCTTCACTTCCCTTTCCTCCCTTCGTCCTCCTTCCCCCTTCTCCCACGGGGGGCCCCCACCTTCAGTTCTTCCCTCCCCCCCTTCCCGCATCCAAGACACCTTTCGCCCTCCCCTTTCTTCCGCGGTTCCCCCTTTCCACCCGCATCGTTTCCCTCCACCGCTCCCTCCCCCCCCCCCTCGCCCTCCACTGAAACGGCCATCTCTAAGAGGCCCCGCAGGGGCCCCAATGTAGAGACTAAATTTGTGCAACTCCCAGTATCTATAATCACATCACAAAGCTGCCTTGAACATTACACCTCGTGAGAAAAATTTTATCTCTTTGACTCTCCAGGTGTGCGCACTTTAGATTGCAACACCCTACGCAAAAACCAAGGATTGGCCTTGTGTTTCTGGTTGAACTCTCTCCTCCGTTTCTTCCTCCATATTTCATATTTGGCATACTCTTCTCTCCCTCATCCTCATACACCTCCTCCTTTCTTCAAGGTTTCCTCATCACCCAATTTCGAGTTTGTGACCCTAGCATGAGGACAATCTCTTTGAATGTGACCTGCCCTTTACACTTGAAACAAATAATGCGTGAATCACTACTTTGGGGCTTTGAAGTTGAACTCTATCCTTGATGAAGGGTGTTTAGTAACCTTATCAAAGTTTAATTTTGAGGAAAGTAACACGTTTTCCTTAGGATCGTAAGTCCTGAAGTATGGTTTGGCTTACATGCAACTTGCTTTTCAACTCTTGCAGCCACTCACAAACTTCATCAAACGTCAATAAGGTTGATATTCGACCTTCTCCCTTATGTTGTCATCTAGACCAGCCACAAAACGGCCACCTTAGGTCCTCCTTCTCTTCTAAATCACAAACCATGATCAATTTTCGAATTCCACAAGTATTCATCAACAGTCTTCTATCTTGCTTCAAGGGTATGCATCTTAATGAATTTGTTTGTTCGAAATCTTGAGGGACAAAACGTTTCCTCATCTCCCTCTTTAACTTAGACCAGAAGATATTTTCACTACCTCCTTCCTTCTTTTCTTTGTACCCCTCAGCCATAGACTTGCATAGGAAGTGAGTTTTTAACTCCGCTAATTTATAGGACTTATGATTATCATATCTTTGTAGCGAAAAATCCTCTCAACTACGAATCCAATCTAAAAATTTTCAGGATCCATGCCTCTCATTAAACTCAGGAATCTCGAGTTTAAGATTTCGATCATCATCCCTCATCTTTCCCTTACGTTTGTGCCTTGACTAGTTCCTCATCGTCACTAGAACTTGATGAGTATCCTTCTTTGGTTGACGCACTTCTCACACTTCTGCTCACTGAACTTGTTGATGAGCCATCCCCTTGCTTAGATTTGTAGGAGTTTTCTTGGTGGAACCTGATGGTTAAGACTTCATCTAAACGAGCCTTTAACTTGTCAATCTCCCCTTGCATACGTATTCTTTTGCTTGAGCCAAACTCAAAACCCTTCGTAAATCCTTGTGGATTTTCGTCTCCACCCTCTGAGCCATGAAAATTGATGAGAATGTTGAGATTGAACGAACCTCTCAACGAGAGCACCAATGTTGATGCGAATTTGTGTATAAACAAACGCCACTACACGAGATAAACTTAGAGCACAAATTTGATAAAGCTACGCACCACAATTTGAAGTTCTAAGGCGGATAATAATAGAATTTGATTAAAGCCAAGCACCCTCAAATCCTAAAACTATCCTCATGTGATATAAGCTCAAGCACCATCACTCAATGAATTCCTCACAAGAATCCTCACAAAATTATGTTTTCTTACGTGAAACAATAAACCGGAAACAATGTGTTTTCAATCATCTAATCTGAATTTTTATTGATGTACTTTACATCCTATTTATGCTAAACATATCACACAATATGTGAATATCCTAACAAATCCTAACTACCTAGATTCATGGTATAACAAACTAAGATAGGATAACAAGATAATCTCCACAAAACGATACAATCTGGCGCCATAATTATAATCTGATTTCTAGCCTAAATCTTAGATATTTTGAGAAACACACTCTAAGGACATATTTCCAACTAACTAACTGAAGTTGACCAAGTCAACAACACGAAAAACACCGTTGACAACGTCCAGAATCGTCAAATCCTTCAAAAATCCCGCCATATAAACCCCTATAGTTTCCTTTGATTTTTGATGGACTCCATTTTCAAGAACTTCAAAAACCCTTGAGCTCAATCGAATTTGATATAATCAAGAAACCTTCAATTCTGTGTTTCCATGCTTGTTCCATCTACATGACTCATAAACTAAGATAGAAATCCCAAAACACCATATGGTAAAACCCTATCAATGAAGTGGGAAGAAAACCATATAGTCAACACTCCTAAACTACTAATTATTCTTGCTTGATTTTTACGTGAGGAAACTTGTACATGTTACCATGCACACGTAAAAATTCACCCAGCCAACCCTAAGAATCTGTGTCTCCAAAGCCACTAGCTCTCCCATGGTTGCATCTGTTTTGCACCTTCTATCAAACCCTCGAAGTTTTGCTCATTGATATTCATATCACACGTGGCAATGATGATCCGCCATGAGTAGACCCTACATGGCCACGTGTCTCTCACGATTGGACCACGAGTCCTTAAAATGCCAGCATGGGATTACCATGTGGCAGTGATGAGTCTGCCATGAGTGGGCACATTGCCACGTGTCCACTTTCGACTGGTCCATTTGTAATTTTGCATTTGCCACATGTCAAGCTCTTATTGCCAATGATAAAAAGAGCTAAAAACAAACCATGGGGCCTTAAAAGTTCTCTAGTAAAAGCCCATTAGGCAAATGAAGGAAGGTAATCAAAGAGATGATACAAGTGTCGCAATCTCAGTGGTAAGAAATTGTACTTGAGGCTATAAATAGTCCAAAAATTTCTATAACAAGTACAGTGAAAATTAAGAAACAAAAACACTTACTAAAAAGGGAAACTTCTCTCTAAAACTTCTCTGTAGAATTGTTTACTTGTTGATTAGTGTTCACTTCTCTACTTCAAATACTTACTTAAGCATCGAGGGGGAAATAATCCTACGAGGATTATGTCCCTTTTTTGCAGGTACTTGGAGGGTACGTCAAAAGGCAACCAATCCATTCCCGTATCCAGTCTACGTCAGCGAAATCCTCACAGTCCCTACCCCACGCATTGCTTTAGCAACAACATTTGGCGCCATCTTAGGGGAGGATTCCTAACAATGACTGGAACTGGAATACCTACTGAGGATGAGACCAGATACCTAGATCAGACTGGGAATTACCAAACTGGGGAAGGTACTGGCTCACCGAGAAGAACACAAGAAAACTCTGATTTGGAAACCAACCTGTGACCATGAGTCAGCTCAGGGTATCTTGGCTGTTCCAAGAGAACCTGGCGGAAACTCTACGGGAGTATTCCACCAAGAAACTCAGAGAAGGTTGAGACACACACGCCCTTCATCTTCAAAGATGAAAGGTGTGATGATTGAAGAAGGCAAGGCCAGGAGAGATTGACTTTCCATGAGAAAGTTGAGAAATTAAGAAGGACCGAACTCCACTGAAAACTCAATGGGGTGCAGTGAAGGTACCCTGTCACTCCCAGATTTAAGCCTAAACGGGAGTTGGCAGGTAAGGAAGGCTGGATCTAGCAAGACTCAAACTGATGCTAGAGAACTGATTGAGTTCAAGAAGGCCATTGCAAGTGATGCTCGAGAGTATTTGGAGCAAAGAAAATCGTCTAGCCGAGATGCAAGAGAATATCTCGATGCCAAAAAAGCCTCTAGCATGGATACAAGAGAGTATCTGAAGCTAAGAGGGCCTGGAAAGAAGGAGGCCGACCTGGTTCATCTGAAGAATCATCAACTAGGGAGATAACGACTCCCATCATGTTTCCCTGGAATCAGAGAACATGCAAGTCTACGAGACTTAATTGAAAAGAAGAAAGCTGATAAGGTCAATCAGTGCACAAAAGAACAAATGATCAAATACTGGGAGGATGTAGGCAATCAAATAATCCTGGCCGAGAATCCACAAGGCTGTCCATAACCCTATGGGGTTGTTGGACAAATGCCTAATAACACAATGATGGAATGGAAGACACCGTTCTCATGTCCATCATGATGGCTTCACGTCCCAATAGTTTAAAATGCCCCAATTGAGCCATTCGACGGGACCACTGACCGGAGGAGCATCTAGCTACCTATAACATTTGATGTACTTTCAGTGTCCAGATGATGTGACCTGGTGTCGATTACTTTCCGACAACCCTGAAAGGAATTGCCCAGAAATGGTTCAATAGCCTCCCTGATCAACATCAACAATTTCCATGAATTGAGTACGATCTTTGTACATCATTTATGGCAAACAAGAGGAGAAAGACCAGCATGCATCTGCCAAAATAGTAAGGAGTCTCTAAGAATTGATGTGCAAAGATTCAATCTGGAATCTTTGCAAATCCCCAACTTATCTGAAGGTGTGTGCCTTCGATAACTTCTTTGAGGTCTCCGAGATGGAACTTTTAAATTTGATATTGTAAGAAGAAATTGCAAACGCTGAAAGGAATTCTGGAAGAAGCTGAATGTTTCATTCATGCACAAGAGCTCGTGCTTCCACCAGGAAGGACAGAAGAGATGATAGAAAGAGTGAATCCACTTAAAAACAAGGATCAAAAGAACATGCCACCTGGGCAACTAGGACATCAGGCAAGGGAGGAAACTTCCAAAATAAGAAAAGAAAGCCTAATGATGGTCCTAAGATAGAGTTCACCAAAGATCTCTATCGGTTTTCAGGGAAATTCGCAATAAGGTTGAGATTGATGATCCACCGCCTCTAAGAACTGCCAAAGAAGATGGACTCAAGTAAATACTGTCACTTTCACAAAGATACAGGGCATCATACTAATGTGCTTCAATCTTAAGAGGACCCTTGAGACCGAAGAGGATGTGGTGTGACTCATCTCCGGTGGGTTCGCAGCTGACGGACAACCCTTCGAGGGAATAAAGAGTAATTACGGAGTCTCTCCCAGAAGGATCACGGAGATGGGGCATGATGCCAAGGTCAAGTTTCCAGAAGTTATGATCAGTGATAAAGACCGAGGCAATGTTCGTACACCACATGATGATCCCTTGTGGTGGAACTGAAAGTGGCCAACATGAGGGTCAACGAATATTGTAGATACTGGCGCTCCTCTGACATCATTAGTTATGCTTGCCTCAAGAAATTGAAGTATGATGTGTCTACCTTGAACCTATCCATCACCTATTATTGGTATTGGGGGAGGAGTAATCAATCCTTTGGGGACTATCTCCCTACCAGTGAGGATAGGGGAAAAGGAATCGCAAGAAACATGGTCGTCAAGTTCCTGGTGGTCAAGGAACTATCAGCATACATATTATTTTGGGACGGCCAACCTTGAACGCATCCAGAGCAGTAATGTTACAATGGAAGTATGAGTGTAACAATGGAACTCTAGGAACTCTTCGTGGGGATCAACAAATGGCCCGAGAATGTTATATCACCACTCTAAATGTGTACATAAGCTAAATGTGGGGAAAGGCATTGACCCAAGTATGAGTTGACATAGCTAAATGTGAAACCTGATGCTAAGCCAATTCGCCAAAAGAAGAGAATTTGAGCGAATTCGCAATAAGGCAGCAGAGGAAGAATTGAATAAGCTTTTGGAAGCAGGATTCATCATACCATGCCAGTATCCTGACTGGGGGCTAACGTGGTCTTGGTTCCAAAGCCAAACGGCACCATGAGAATGTGTGTCGATTATACTGATCTTAACAAGCTTGTCCAAAGGATAGCTTTCCTTTGCCAAAGATTGATCGATTGGTTGATTCACGGCAGGACATGCATTAATGAGTTTTATGGACGCCTACTCAGGATTTCATCAAATCCTCATGGGAGGAAGATAAAGAAAAACAGCTTTTGTAACTGAGAAGGGTTTATATTGCTATCAGGATGCCATTTGGCCTTAAAATGCTCCAGCAACCTTCCAAACGTCTGTAAATAATGTTTTCAAACAGGAGTTGGGACGGAACATGGAAGCATACATTGATGACATGATTGTCAAGAGTAAAGAATGAAAGATCATGTGGCGACTTAAAGAGACCTTCGAAACATTAAGGAGGTATAAGATGAAGTTAAACCCAAAGAAGTGTGTTTTTTGGGTAACTTCTGGAAAATTTTGGGATTTCTTGTGGATGAACAGGGATTGAGGTAATCCAGACAAAGTCAAGGCTGTGCTAGATATGACCTCTCCTCGAAACGTTAAAGAGGTGCAAAAACTAACCGGATGCCTAGCTGCTCTTGGTAGATTTCTATCAAGGGCAGGTGATAAATGCCATTATTTCTTTGATACGATCAAAGAAAGGCAAAGGCAGGCAAGGGCAGTCCTGTTCGAATGGACGGAGGAAGCCGAATCGGCTTTCATTCATTTAAGAGCACCTACATACTCTCCCAAGATTAATCAGTCCATTGAAAAAGAAACTTTATTTATTTATTTAGCGGTATCAGACCATGCACTCTCAGCTGTTCTGTTAGCTAAGAAATGGAGTCCAATATCCGGTATACTTGTGAGTCACGTACTCCAAAATGCTGAGATCAGATACGCTCTGATTGAAAATTTGGACTTGCATTTTCATGGCCAACCGGAAGTTGAGGCCCTATTTTCGTTCTCATAAAAAAATGTGTACACTGATCAACCGCTAAAAAAGCCCTGGTCTAAGTCACCTGAGGGTGACACCTATGAGTATGCCATGAGATTTAAATTTCAAACAAATCATAAGAGCCGAGTACGAGGCTTTGATTGCCGGAGTCAAATTAGCCGAGCTGCTAGGGCAAGAAAGATAGAAGCAACATCAGACTCTCAGCTTATTGTGAGCCAATACTTGGGCGATTATGAGGCTAGAGATGCTAGTATGGCCAAATACTTGAATATACTTCAAGAGGAGTCAAAGGATTAGACAAGATTGAAATCATGCAGATTCCAAGGTCTGAAAATAATCAAGCTGATGCTCTTTCCAAGTTAGCAAGCTCGCAGTGGGTGAGAATCCCCGAACAGTTTTCTGGGAGGTTAAGAGAAAAGAAGCATCGAGAGATGAGGTTAATTTCATCAGCCGAGGAAGCTCTTGGATGGATAGATTATTGACTACAAAACAAATGGAACCTTGCCAAACGACCCACAACAAGCAAATATGTGAAAGCTAGAGATGCATGGTTTGTTTTATGGCAGGGGCAACTATGCAAGAAGTCTTTCACTCTCCACTACTAAGTGCATCACCCAGGAAAAAGGAAAAGAGGTTCTTGAAGATATTCATGAGGGGTTTGAGGCTCTCATATAGGGGGAAGAGCGTGGCAGAAAAGGCACTAAGAACTGGGTATTATGGCCAAGCTGAGACATGACGCAGTGGCCTATGTCAAAAAATGAACAAGTGTCAGCTGTTAAGTAATTTACCACAAAGCCAGCACCATAACTTGAATCCATTTTTGAGCCCAATACCTTTTGCAAGTGGGGAATGACATTCTGGTCCATTTCCACAAGCATCTGGACAAAGGAGTATGTCTTGGTGGCAGTGAACTACTTTACCAAATGGGTAGAAGCAGAGCCAATGAGAAGTATCAAACATGGGGATGTCAAATGGTTTATTTGGAAAAATAAATAACAAGGTTCGGGGTGCCTCAGTCATGGTGTTCGATAATGGTCCTCAGTTTGAGACTCCGCAATTAAGAGTATGGCTGGAAGATCAAGGCATCTCAGCTCATTTTGCCTCAGTTGGCTATCCACAAGCTAATGGACAAGTGGAAGCCTTCAACAAGATCTTAGCACGGGATGAAGAAAAGGCTGAATGCCGCCAAAGGTTTGTGGGTGGACGAATTGTACAATTTGTCTCTGGTCTATCAGGACAACACAAAGAATTCCACCGGGGAAACCCCATTTATGCTTGTGTATGGATCAGAAGCTGCCCCCCTATCGAAATGTGTGAGCCTACCCTAAGATTATGTTATATGATGAAGGGGCTAATTGAGAAATGATGAAGGCCACCTTAGACATGTTACCTGAAGTTAGAGGCGATCTCTACTTAGGCCAAGAATTACAAGCTGAAAATGGCCAGAGAACATAACAGAGGGTAAACCATAGGCCAATGAAGTTAGGGGATCTTGTGCTGAGGAAGATGAAGTCAATTGGGAGAGCTCTGAGCAGGGCAAGCTTACTCCTAATTGGAAGGTCCATACAGGATAATAGAAGTATTGAGGGATGGAACTTACCGATTACAACTATGGATGGATACAAAGTACCCAGAACTTGGAATGCAAATAATCTGAAAAATATTATTTATGAACTTGTTTCAAGAAGCCCTAGTGTAAGGCCATGTGCCCACCTCTTTATCCACGTTGATCAATGGGGAAGAAATTTCATGTTGTATTAAATCGGCTACGGGCCGCAATTAATAAATTCTTCTTTCTCTAATGTTAGCCTCTATATATCAAGTTTACACCTGTTTAAATAAGATGCTGACTTCAACATTCAGGGCACAGCCCCACCTTAACTATGAGTTAAAACTTGCTTAACAGTTGTGAAAGCAATAAGGGCAGTGATCCCGAAAAGTTAACCACCGGTTAAAATTTGGAGAAAAAGTACTACAAGAATTTTACCTCCCTTATTGCTTTTATAGAAAAGATCCACATCAGAAAGCAATGGCTCTCGAAACTGAAGTCGATTTTCCTTATAGAAATAGATTTTAATAAATTCAGCTTATTTATCAAACATTTAAAACTTAGCAAATTATTACTATTTTGAATAAATTTGCTCTACAAGAATTTTAGAAATAGGTAATAAACTTGGTTTTGAGTAAACTCGCTCATTGACTGAAATTGTTTGGAAAAAAAATAATTCATTTATCACCATTTTGGGTAAATCGATTATATAAAGAATTTATGAAACATGTAATAAATTCACCATTTATCACTATTTTAAGTAAATTCGCTTATTTACTGAAATTATTGAAAAAATGTAATAAATCCGCTTATTTATTACTAGTTTGAGTAAATTCGTCATTACCGAATTATTGAAAAGGGAATAAATTCGCTTATTTTATCACTATTTTTAGTAAATTCGCTCATTTACTAAGAATATTTAAGAAAAGGTAATAAATTCGCTTATTATTACTATTTAAGTAAAATTCTCTTATTTACTAAGAATATTTGAATAAAAGGTAATAAATTCGCTTATTTATTACTATTTTTAGTAAATTCGCTTATTATTATTATTTACTAAGAATATTTAAAGAAAGGTATAATTTCGCTCATTTATTACTATTTGAGTAAATTCACTTTTTTACCGAAATTACTAAAAGTGTAATAAATTCGCTCATTTATTACTTTTTGAGTAAATTCACTTATTTATTGAAATTATTGAAAAATGTAATAAGTTCGCTCATTTATTACAATTTTGAGTGAATTCGCTTATTTACCGAAATTATTGAAAAATGTAATAATTCGCTATTTATTACTATTTTGTGTAAATCGCTTTTACGAAATTATTGAAAAAAAATGTAATAAATTCGCTCATTTATGACTTTTTTGTGTAAATATTGAAAAAAATGTAATAAATACGGCCAACCTGGCTCTGATACCACTTGTCACGTGCTGACTCTTTCCCTAGTCGCTCACTGTTGCCACTCGCTTACACTCCCGTCGTAGACAAGTCAGGCAACCCAAAGCTAAGCTAAGTATTGCTAAGAAAGGTAGTTGATGTGTTCTGGATTGGCTAAGTAGATAGTTACAAGAAACACAAGTGCTTGAAAAGATTTTTACTAATGTGGTGTGTGTGGTTACAATTTTCTGAATGCTTTACAAATGAATGCCTTGGGTATTTATAGCAACCCCCATCCTACTATGTCTACTCTAGAACATTCTAACCTCCTCAAATGGAGGGTTCTACACAATACCCTACTAGAACTTTCTAGTCTTTACATACTCTTATATACATGTGAGAAATACTCTATAACATCTATCATCCACTAGAGCATACTAGAACACTCTAGAGTCACCTACCCAGAATATCCCACAAGTTCCGGAACCTTCGGAATGTGCCGAACTACTCTAGACTGAATGAGGTTCCGGAGCATTCCATCCTCTCCATGTAGTAGTCAGCCTTTACACCAGTTTAACCTCGTTAGAGATATAGCACTGTCGTCCTCAGAGTATGCTTATCTGCACATCGAGTATTATCCTGCAGCACGGTCTTTTCCTGTAGACTGCCTACTATAGGGAGATAAGTGTTGCTCGCACGACAACATAGCGGCTCCCTTGGGGATCTCTATGCCCTCGTTTCAATGCAATGTGTGGTCATTGTTCACTCGTGACATGCTCCCCCACCAAAGCCCTTGACGACCCCGTCAAGCTTGTACTCAAATGCCTCGATCTTGTCCCGGAATAGCCATAAGTTATCTCCTTCTCCCACGTCGCCTCGCTTTCCGATACGTCCCTTCCATCGAATGAGATATTCCTTATATTTGGCACACCTCTTGTCGATAGCCCTCTTTGCCTCATTTCTTCAATGTCCCGATCAAAATGATGTCACGACGGCTTTGGGTTCC
>PYUH01000159.1:338006-352615 GCA_016808085.1 Suaeda aralocaspica | reverse complement strand
GGAGTTCGACTATGTCATGGAGTATAAGCCGGGCAAGGTAAACGTTGTTGCTGATGCTCTTAGCCGGAAGGCCATGCTCGCTAGTGTAAGTAGTGTCACTAGCAACCTACTTGAACGGGTCAAGGAAGGACTTGCCCAAGATCCAATGGCCAAAGGGATCATGGAATTGGCCAAACAAGGGAAGACACGACGATTTTGGGTAGAAGATGGTCTGCTATACACTACAGGGTGACGCATGTACGTACCTAAGTGGGACAACCTTAGGCGGGACGTTATGAAGGAGTGTCATGAGTCAATGTGTGCGGGACATCCGGGGATGTAACGCACATTGGCACTCTTAGAGGAGCTTTACTATTGGCCTCATATGCGGGGTGATATCGAGGCTTACGTGAAGACATGTCTTGTATGCCAGCAGGACAAGGGAGAACAACAAGTGCCGGCAGGACTATTACAACCATTGCCTATACTGGAGAATCCATGGGAAAGCGTCTCTATGGATTTCATTTCAGCCTTACCCAAGTCTGAAGGGTGTGTCTCTATAATGGTGGTCGTTGATCGCTTCTCCAAATACGGCACCTTCATACCGGCACCACGGGATTGTACAGGTGAACAAGCCGCCAAGTTATTTTTCAAGCATGTTGTCAAATATTGGGGGCTTTCCCGCAGCATCATAAGTGACCGTGGCCCAAGGTTTACGGCTAAGTTTTGGACGGAGCTATTTAAGTTATTGGGGTCAGGCCTGCATTTCTCCACAAGCTTCCACCCATAAACCGATGGGCAAACTGAACGGGTGAATGCCTTGTTGGAGTTATACTTACGGCACTTTGTGAGTGCCAGTCAGCGAGATTGGGCCAAGTTACTGGATGTCGCCCAATTCTCCTATAATCTACAACGTTCCGAGTCAACGCAACAAAGCCCATTTGAGATAATTATGGGACAACAACCGTTGACTCCACAAGCCGTGGTCTCTGGTTATGCGGGGAGTAGCCCGGCTGCATATCGGCTTGTAAAGGGGTGGCATGAACAATTTGACATTACCAAGGCATACTTGGATAAAGCGGCCAAGAAAATGAAGAAGTGGGCAGACAAGCAAAGGAGGCCAAGGGAGTTCCAAGTGGGCGACTTAGTCATGGTCAAGTTGTTACCACAACAGTTCAAGACATTCCGATCGGTGCATAAGAGGCTAGTGCGCAAGTATGAGGGTCAATTCACTATACTTTGCAAAATTGGGAAGGTCTTTTATCAATTTGAGCTGCCACCTAAACTCAAGATCCATCCAGTGTTTCATGTGAGCATGCTCAAGCCCTATCATAGAGACAATGAAGATCCGTCGCGGGGCGTGTCACAACGAGCACCCACAGCCGTCGTGACATCATTTGATCGGGACATTGAAGAAATAGAGGCAAAGAGGCTCATCCGACGAAGAGGTGTGCCAAATTATAAGGAATATCTCATTCGATGGAAGGGACTATCGGAAAGCGAGGCGACGTGGGAGAAGGAAGATAACTTATGGCTATTCCGGGAANAGATAACTTATGGCAATTCCGGGACAAGATCGAGGCATTTGAGTCACAGCCTTGACGGGGTCGTCAAGGGCTTTGGTGGGGGAGCATGTCACGAGTGACACAATGACCCACACATTGCATTGAAACGAGGGCATAGAGATCCCCAAGGGGAGCCGCTCATGTGTCGTGCAAGCAACACTTATCTCCCTATAGTAGGCAGTCTACAGGAAACGACAGTGCTGCAGGATAATACTCGATGTGCAGATAAGCACTACTCTTGAGGACGACAGTGCTATATTTCTCTAACGAGGTTCAAACTTGGTGTAAAGGCTGACTACTACATTGGAAGAGGATGGAATGCTCCGGAACCTCATTCAATGGTCTAGAGTAGTTCGGCACATTCCGGAAGGTTCCGGAACATTGTGGGATATTCTAGGGTAGGTGACTCTAGAGTGTTCTAGTATGCTCTAGTGGATGTATAGATGTTTATAGAGTATTCTCACATGTATATAAGAGTATGTAAAGACTAGAAAGTTCTAGATAGGGTATTGTGTAGAACCCTCCATTTGAGGAGGTTAGAATGTTCTAGAGTAGACATAGTAGGATGGGGGTTGCCTATAAATACCCAAGGCATTCATTTGTACAAGCATTCAGAAAATTGTAACCACACACACACATTAGTAAAAATCTTTTCAAGCACTTGTGTTTCTTGCTAACTATCTACTTAGCCAAATCCACACGAACACATCAACTACCTTTCTTAGCAATACTTAGCTTAGCTTTGGGGTTGCCTGACTTGTCTTACGACGGGAGTGTAAGCGAGTGGCACACGTGAGCGACTAGGGAAAGAGTCAGCACGTGACAAGTGGTATCAGAGCCAGGTTGGCCGTATTTATTACATTTTTTTCAATAATTTACACAAAAAAGTCATAAATGAGCGAATTTATTACATTTTTTTCAATGATTTCGGTAAATAAGCGAATTTACACAAAATAGTAATAAATTAGCGAATTTATTACATTTTCTCAATAATTTCGGTAAATAAGCGAATTCACTCAAAATTGTAATAAATGAGCGAACTTATTACATTTTTCAATAATTTCAGTAAATAAGTGAATTTACTCAAAAAAGTAATAAATGAGCGAATTTATTACACTTTTTTAGTAATTTCGGTAAAAAAGTGAATTTACTCAAAATAGTAATAAATTCGCTCATTTATTACATTTTTTGCAATAATTTCGGTAAATAAGAGAATTCACTCCAACAGTAATAAATGAGCGAAATTATTACCTTTCTTTAAATATTCTTAGTAAATAATAATAATAAGCGAATTTACTAAAAATAGTAATAAATAAGCGAATTTATTACCTTTTATTCAAATATTCTTAGTAAATAAGAGAATTTACTTAAAATAGTAATAAATAAGCGAATTTATTACCTTTTCTTTAAATATTCTTAGTAAATGAGCGAATTTACTAAAAATAGTGATAAATAAGCGAATTTATTCCCTTTTTCAATAATTTCGGTAAATGAGCGAATTTACTCAAACTAGTAATAAATAAGTGGATTTATTACATTTTTTCCAATAATTTCAGTAAATAAGCGAATTTACTTAAAATAGTGATAAATGAGTGAATTTATTACATGTTTTCCATAAATTCTTTATATAATCGAATTTACCCAAAATGGTGATAAATGAATTATTTTTTTTCCAAACAATTTCAGTAAATGAGCGAGTTTACTCAAAACCAAGTTTATTACCTTTATTTCTAAAATTCTTGTAGAAAGCAAATTTATTCAAAATAGTAATTAATTTGCTAAGTTTTAAATGTTTTGATAAATAAGCGAATTTATTAAAATCTATTTCTATAAAGGAAAATCGACTTCAGTTTCGAGAGCCATTGCTTTCTGATGTGGATCTTTTCTATAAAAGCAATAAGGGAGGTAAAAATTCTTGTATTACTTTTTCTCCAAATTTTAACCGGTGGTTAACTTTTCGGGNAAAAAGTCTCGTATTACTTTTCCTCCAAATGTTAACCGGTGGTTAACTTTTCGGGATCCTGCCCTTATTGCTTTCACAACTGTTAAGCAAGTTTTAACTCATAGTTAAGTGTGGGGCTGTGCCCTTGAATGCTGAAGTCAGCATCTTATTTAAACAGGTGTAAACTTGATATATAGAGGCTAACATTAGAGAAAGAAGAAATTTCATTAATTGCGGCCCGTAGCCGATTTAATACAACATGAAATTTCTTCCCCATTGATCAACGTGGATCAAAGAGGTGGGCACATGGCCTTACACTAGGGCTTCTTGAAACCAAGTTCATAAATAATATTTTTTCAGATTATTTGCATTCCAAGTTCTGGGTACTTCGTATCCATCCATAGTTTGTAATCGGTAAGTTCCATCCCTCAATACTTCTATTATCCTGTATGGACCTTCCCAATTAGGAGTAAGCTTGCCCTGCTCATCAGCTCTCCCAATTGACTTCATCTTCCTCACCACAAGATCCCCTAACTTCATTGGCCTATGGTTTACCCTCTTGTTATGTTCTCTGGCCATTTTCAGCTTGTACACTTCTTGCCTAAGTAGAGCATCGCCTCTAACTTCAGGTAACATGTCTAAGGTGGCCTTCATCATTTCCCAGTTAGCCCCTTCATCATATAACATAACTCTTAGGGTAGGCTCACACATTTCGATAGGGAGAACAGCTTCTGATCCATACACAAGCATAAATGGGGTTTCCCCGGTGGAATTCTTTGTTGTTGTCCTGATAGACCAGAGAACATTGTACAATTCGTCCACCCACAAACCTTTGGCGGCATTCAGCCTTTTCTTCATCCCTGTGCTAATGATCTTGTTGAAGGCTTCCACTTGTCCATTAGCTTGTGGATAGCCAACTGAGGCAAAATGAGCTGAGATGCCTTGATCTTCTAGCCATACTCTTAATTGCGGAGTCTCAAACTGAGGACCATTATCGAACACCATTGACTGAGGCACCCCGAACCTTGTTATTATATTTTTCCAAATAAACCATTTGACATCCCCATGTTTGATACTTCTCATTGGCTCTGCTTCTACCCATTTGGTAAAGTAGTTCACTGCCACCAAGACATACTTCCTTTGTCCAGATGCTTGTGGAAATGGACCAAGAATGTCCATTCCCCACTTAGCAAAAGGTATTGGGCTCAAAACTGGATTCAAGTTATTGGCTGGCTTTTGTGGTAAATTACTTAACAGCTGACACTTGTTACATTTTTTGACATAGGCCACTGCGTCATGTCTCAGACTTGGCCAGTAATACCCAGTTCTTAGTGCCTTTTCTGCCAGCGCTCTTCCCCCTATATGAGAGCTTCAAAACCCCTCATGAATATCTTCAAGAACCTCTTTTCCTTTTTCCTGGGTGATGCACTTTAGTAGTGGATGAGTGAAAGACTTCTTGCATAGTTGCCCCTGCCATAAAACAAACCATGCATCTCTAGCTTTCACATATTTTGCTTGTTGTGGGTCGTTTGGCAAGGTTCCATTTGTTTTGTAGTCAATAATCTCATCCATCCAAGAGCTTCCTCGGCTGATGAAATTAACCTCCATCTCTTCGATGCTTCTTTTCTCTTTAACCTCCCAGAAAACTGTTCGGGGATTCTCACCCACTGCAGAGCTTGCTAACTTGGAAAGAGCATCAGCTTGATTATTTTCAGACCTTGGAATCTGCATGATTTCAATCTTGTCTAATCCTTTGACTTCCTCTTGAAGTATATTCAAGTATTTGGCCATACTAGCATCTCTAGCCTCATAATCGCCCAAGTATTGGCTCACAATAAGCTGAGAGTCTGATGTTGCTTCTATCTTTCTTGCCCTAGCAGCTCGGCATAATTTGACTCCGGCAATCAAAGCCTCGTACTCGGCCTCATTATTTGATGTTTGAAATTTAAATCTCATGGCATACTCATAGGTGTCACCCTCAGGTGACTTAGACAGGGCTTTTTTAAGCGGTTGATCAGTGTACACAATTTTTTTATGAGAACGAAAATAGGGCCTCAACTTCCGGTTGGCCATGAATAATGCAAGTCCAAACTTTTCAATCAGAGCGTATCTGATCTCAGCATTTTGGAGTACGTGACTCACAAAGTATACCGGATATTGGACTCCATTTCTCTCAGCTAACAGAACAGCTGAGAGTGCATGGTCTGATACCGCTAAATAAATAAATAAAGTTTCTTTTTCAATGGGACTGATTAATCTTGGGAGAGTATGTAGGTGCTCTTTTAAATGAATGAAAGCTGATTCGGCTTCCTCCGTCCATTCGAACACCGGACTGCCCTTGCCTGCCTTTGCCTTTCTTTTGATCGTATCAAAGAAATAATGGCATTTATCACCTGCCCTTGATAGAAATCTACCAAGAGCAGCTAGGCATCCGGTTAGTTTTTGCACCTCTTTAACGTTTCGAGGAGAGGTCATATCTAGCACAGCCTTGACTTTGTCTGGATTAACCTCAATCCCTCGTTCATCCACAAGAAAGCCCAAAAATTTTCCAGAAGTTACCCCAAAAACACACTTCTTTGGGTTTAACTTCATCTTATACCTCCTTAATGTTTCGAAGGTCTCTCTTAAGTCTGCCACATGATCTTTCATTTCTTTACTCTTGACAATCATGTCATCAATGTATGCTTCCATGTTCCGTCCCAACTCCTGTTTGAAAACATTATTTACAAGACGTTGGAAGGTTGCTGGAGCATTTTTAAGGCCAAATGGCATCCTTGTATAGCAATATAAACCCTTCTCAGTTACAAAAGCTGTTTTTTCTTTATCTTCCTCCCATAGAGGAATTTGATGAAATCCTGAGTAGGCGTCCATAAAACTCATTAATGCATGTCCTGCCGTTGAATCAACCAATCGATCAATCTTTGGCAAAGGAAAGCTATCCTTTGGACAAGCTTTGTTAAGATCAGTATAATCGACACACATTCTCATGGTGCCGTTTGGCTTTGGAACCAAGACCACGTTAGCCACCCAGTCAGGATACTGGCATGGTATGATGAATCCTGCTTCCAAAAGCTTATTCAATTCTTCCTCTGCTGCCTTATTGCGAAGTTCACTCAAATTTCTCTTCTTTTGGCGAATTGGCTTAGCATCAGGTTTCACATTTAGCTTATGTACAACTATACTTGGGTCAATGCCTTTTCCCCACATTTAGCTTATGTACACATTTAGAGTGGTGATATAACATTCTCGGGCCATTTGTTGATCCCCACGAAGAGTTCCTAGAGTTCCATTGTTACACTCATACTTCCATTGTAACAATTACTGCTCTGGATGCGTTCAAGGTTGGCCGTCCCAAAATAATATTGTATGCCGATAGTTCCTTGACCACCAGGAACTTGACGACCATGTTTCTTGCGCATTCCTTTTCCCCTATCCTCACTGGTAGGGAGACAGTCCCCAAAGGATTGATTACTCCTCCCCCAAAACCAATAATAGGGTGATGGATAGGTTCCAAGGTAGACACATCATACTTCAATTTCTTGAGGCAAGCATAACTAATGATGTCAGAGGAGCTGCCAGTATCTACCAATATTCGTTTGACCCTCATGTTGGCCACTTTCAGTTCCACCACCAAGGGATCATCATGTGGTGTACGAACATTGCCTCGGTCTTTATCACTGATCATAACTTCTGGAAACTTGACCTTGGCATCATGCCCCATCTCCGGTGATCCTTCTCGGGAGAGACTCCGTAATTACTCTTTATTCCCTCGAAGGGTTGGTCCGTCAGCTGCGAACCCACCTGAGATGACGTACACCACATCCTCTTCGGTCTCAGCACCATCCTTAGGCTCATTAGCCTTGAATTCCATCTTTTGTTTGGTGTTTTTGTCATGAGATTTGATCAAGTGTTGTGAAATTTTTCCCTTGATGGCAAGAGATTCAAGGGTCCTCTTAAGATTGAAGCAATCATTAGTATGATGCCCTGTATCTTTGTGAAAGTGACAGTATTTACTTGAGTCCCTATCTTCTTTGGCAGTTCTTAGGGGTGGTGGATCATCAATCTCAACCTTATTGCGGATTTCCCTGAAAACCGAATAGAGATCTTTGGTGAACTCTATCTTAGGACCATCATTAGGCTTTCTTTTCTTATTTTGGAAGTTTCCTCCCTTGCCTGATGTCCTAGTTGCCCAGGTGGCATGTTTCTTTTGATCCTTGTTTTTAGAGTGTGATTCACTCTTTCTATCATCCCTTCTGTCCTTCCTGGTGGAAGCACAGAGCTCTTGTGCATGAATGAAACATTCAGCTTCTTCCAGAATTCCTTTCAGCGTTTTGCAATTTCTTCTTACAATATCAAATTTAAAAGTTCCATCTCGGAGACCTCTAAAAAAGTTATCGAAGGCCACACCTTCAGATAAGTTGGGGATTTGCAAAGATTCCAGATTGAATCTTTGCACATAACTTCTTAGAGACTCCTTTTCTTCTTGCACTATTTTGGCCAGATGCATGCTGGTCTTTCTCTCCCTCTTGTTTGCCATGAAATGATGTACAAAGATCGTACTCAATTCATGGAAATTGTTGATTGATTGATCAGGGAGGCTATTGAACCATTTCTGGGCAATTCCTTTCAGGGTTGTCGGAAAGTATCGATACCAGGTCACATCATCTGGACCCTGGAAGTACATCAAATGTTTATAGGTAGCTAGATGCTCCTCCGGGTCAGTGGTCCCGTCGAATGGCTCAATTTGGGGCATTTTAAACTTATTGGGACGTGGAGCCATCATGATGGACATGGAGAACGGTGTCTTCCATTCCATCATTGTGTTATTAGGCATTTGTCCAACAACCCCCGTAGGGTTATGGACAGCCTTTGTGGATTCTCGGCCAGGATTATTTGATTTGCCTACATCCTCCCAGTATTTGATCATTTGTTCTTTTGTGCACTGATTAGCCTTATCAGCTTTCTTCTTTTCAATTAAGTCTCGTAGACTTGCATGTTCTCCTGATTCCAAGGAAACATGATGGGAGTCAGTCATCTCCCTAGTTGATGATTCTTCAGATGAACCAGGTCGGCCTCCTTCCTTCCAAGCCCTCTTAGCCTTCAGATACTCTCTTGTATCCATGCTAGAGGCTTTTTTGGCATCGAGATATTCTCTTGCATCTCGGCTAGACGATTTCTTTTGCTCCAAATACTCTCGAGCATCACTTGCAATGGCCTTCTTGAACTCAATTAGTTCTCTAGCATCAGTTTGAGTCTTGCTAGATCCAGCTTCCTTACCTGCCAACTCCCGTTTAGGCTTAAATCTGGGAGTGACAGGGTACCTCTTCACTGCACCCCATTGAGTTTTCAGTGGAGTTCGGTCCTTCCTCAATTTCTCAACTTTCTCATGGAAAGTCAATCTCTCCTGGCCTTGGCCTTCTTCAATCATCACACCTTTCATCTTTGAAGATGAAGGGCGTTGTGTCTCAACCTTCTCTTGAGTTTTCTTGGTGGAATACTCCCGTAGAGTTTCCGCCAGGTTCTCTTGGAACCCAGCCAAGATACTCTTGAGCTGACTCATGGTCACAGGTTGGTTTCCAAAATCAGAGTTTTCTTGTGTTCTTCTCGGTGAGCCAGTACCTTCCCCAGTTTGGTAATTCCCAGTCTGATCTAGGTATCTGGTCTCATCCTCAGTAGGTATTCCAGTTCCAGTCATTGTTAGGAATCCTCCCCTCAGATGGCGCCAAATGTTGTTGCTAAAGCAATGCGGTGGGGTAGGGACTGTGAGGATTTCGCTGACGTAGACTGGATACGGGAATGGATTGGTTGCCTTNGTGAATGGATTGGTTGCCTGTTGACGTACCCTCCAAGTACCTGCAAAAAAGGGACAATAATCCTCGTAGGATTATTTCCCCCTCCGATGCTTAAGTAAGTATTTGAAGTAGAGTAAGTGAACAATAATCAACAAGTAAACAATTCTAGAGAGAAGTTTTAGAGAGAAGTTTCCCTTTTTAGTAAGTGTTTTTGTCTTAATTTTCACTGTACTTGTTATCAGAAATTTTTGGACTATTTATAGCCTCAAGTACAATTTCTTACCCACTGAGATTGCGACACTTGTCATCATCTCTTTGATTACCTTCCTTCATTTGCCTAATGGGCTTTTACTAGAGAACTTTTAAGGCCCCATGGTTTGTTTTAGCTCTTTTTATCATTGGCAAATAAGAGCTTGACATGTGGCAAATGCAAAATTACAAATGGACCAGTCAGAAGGTGACACGTGGCAATGTGGGCCCTCTCATGGCAGACTCATCACTGCCACATGGTAATCCCATGCTGGCATTTTAAGGACTCGTGGTCCAATCGTGAGATGACACGTGGCCATGTAGGGTCTACTCATGGCGGACTCATCATTGCCACGTGGTGATATGAATATCAATGAGCAAAACTTCGAGGGTTTGATAGAAGGTGCAAAACAAGATGCAACCATGGGAGAGCTAGTGGCTTATGGAGACACAAGACTCTTAGGGTTGGCTAGGGTGAATTTTTACGTGTGCATGGTGACATGCACAAGTCTCCTCACGTAAAAATCAAGCAAGCATAATTAGTAGTTTAGGAGTGTTGAGCTATATGGGTTTTCTTCCCACTTCATTTGATAGGGTTTTACCATATGGTGTTTTGTGATTTTCTTATTTAGTTTATGAGTCATGGTTGATGGAATCAAACATGGGAAACACAAAATTGAAGGTTTCTTGAAATAAAGATCGAAGCTCAAAGGGTTTCTTGAAGTTCTTGAAAATGGAAGTCCATCAAAAATCAAAGGAAACTATAGCGGGTTATATGGCGGGATTTTTGAAAGATTTTGAAGGATTTGGGCAACGTTGTCAACGGTGTTTTCCGTGTTGTTTGACTTGGTCAACTTCAGTTAGTTAGTTGGAAATATTGTCCTTAGATTTGTTTCTCAAAATATCTAAGATTTAGGCTAGAAAATCAGATTACAAGTATATGGCGCAAGATTGTATCCGGTTTCGTAGAGATTATCTTGTTATCCTAATCTTAGTTTGTTATACCATAAATCTAGGGTAGTTAGGATTTGTTTAGGATATTCACATATTGTGTGATATGTTTAGCTATAAATAGGATGTAAAATACATCAATAAAATTCAGATTAGATTGATTGAAAACACATATTGTTTCCGGTTTCATTGTTTCACGTAAGTAAACAAAGTTTTGAGAGAATTTCTTGTGAGGAATTCGATTGAGTGAGTGGTGCTTTGAGCTTTATCTCACATGAGGATAGTTTTAGGATTTGAGGGTGCTTGGCTTTAATCAAATTCTATTAATTATCCGCCTTAGAACTTCAAATTTGTGGTGCGTAGCTTTATCAAATTTGTGCTCTAAGTTTATCTCGTGTGAGTGGCGTTTGTTTATAACAAAATTCGCATCAACATTTGGTGCTCTCATTGAGAGGTTCGTTCAATCTCAAACATTCATCATCAATTTTCATGGCTCAAGAGGGTGGAGATGAAAATCCACAAGGATTTACGAAGGGTTTGAGTTTGGCTCAAGCAAAAGAAATACGTATGCAAGGGGAGATTGACGAGTTAAAGGCTCGTTTAGATGAAGTCTTAACCATCATGGCTTCCACCAAGAAAACTCCTACTAAATCTAAGCAAGGGGATGGCTCATCAACAAGTTCAAGTGAGCAAGAAAGTGTGAGAAGTGTGCGTAAACCAAAGAAGGGATACTCATCAAGTTCTAGTGACGATGAGGAACCTAGGTCAAGGCACAAACGTAAGGGAAAGATGAGGGATGATGATCGAAATCTTAAACTCGAGATTCCTGAGTTTAATGGAGGCATGGATCCTGAAAAATTTTTAGATAGGATTCGTAGAGTTGAGAGGATTTTTCGTTACAAAGAATATGATAATCATAAGTCCTATAAATTAGCGGAGTTAAAACTCACTTCCTATGCAAGTCTATGGCTTGAGGGGTTACAAAGAAAAAGAAGGAAGGAAGGTAGGTCGAAAATATCTTCATGGTCTAAGTTAAAGAGGGAGATGAGGAAACGTTTTGTCCCTCAAGATTTCGAACAAAACAACTTCATTAAGATGCATGCCTTGAAGCAAGATAGAAGATCTGTTGATGAATACATTGTGGAATTCGAAAAATTGATCATGGTTTGTGATTTAGAAGAGAAGGAGGACCATAAGGTGGCTCGTTTTGTGGCTGGTGTAGATGACAACATAAGGGAGAAGGTCGAATTACAACCTTATTGGACGTTTGATGAAGTTTGTAGAGTGGCTGCAAGAGTTGAAAAGCAAGTTGCATGTAAGCCAAAACCATACTTCAGGACTTACGATCCTAAGGAAAAACGTGATACCTTTCCTCAAAAATTAAACTTTGATAAGGTTACTAAACCACCCTTCATCAAGGATAAGAGTTCAACTTCAAAGCCCCAAAGTAGTGATTCACGCATTATTTGTTTCAAGTGTAAAGGGCAAGGTCACATTCAAAGAGATTGTCCTCATGCTAGGGTCACAACAACTCGAAATTGGGTAGATGAGGAAAACATTGAAGAAGAGGAGGAGGTGTATGAGGATGAGGGAGAGGAAGATTATGCCAAATATGAAAATATGGAGGAAGAAACGGAGGAAGTTCAACCAGAAACACAAGGCCAATCCTTGGTTTTGCGTAGGGTGTTGCAATCTCAAAGTGCGCAACCTTTGGAGAGTCAAAGAGATAAAATTTTTCTCACGAGGTGTAACGTTCAAGGCAAGCTTTGTGATGTGATTATAGATACTGGGAGTTGCACAAATTTAGTCTCTACATTGTTGGTGGAAAAGCTCGCAATTCCTACAAAGGTACATCCTCAACCATACAAGCTACATTGGCTTAGTAACACAAGCGATGTTAAGGTAAACAAACAAGCTTTGATTGCGTTTAAAATTGGTAAATTTGAGGATCAAGTACTTTGTGATGTTTGTCCTATGGATGCTTGTCATATATTATTGGGTAGACCTTGGCAATATGACCGTTTTGTGAAGTTTAATGGGCGAACAAATGTCTATATTGTGCGCAAGAACCCTAATGAGAAATCATATGCATTGAAACCTTTGATGATTTCTAAACCTAAGATAAGCATGGGTAATTCTAAAGGTGTTTTGTTGGTTGTAGTTGGTGGACGGGATTAGAAAGGGAGATGAAAACAGTTCTATGTCATATATGTGTTGTTACCAAGGAGGTACAAGATTGAAACCCCAAGATTACTAGGGTTTTACATCCCATGTTGAATGAGTTTTCAGATGTGTTTCCTAATGAGTGTTGCCACCAGGATTACACCAATACGGGGATTGAACACTCAAATTGATCTTATTCGGGCTCAAATTCCCAACAAGCTATATTAGATGTAATCAAGGAGACAAAGGAGATACAAAGGCAGATTGGAGAGTTAATGGAGAGGGGTACGGGGAGAGAGCATGAGTCCATGTGCTGGCCTACATTGATAGTACCTAAGAAAGATGGGACTTGGAGAATGGCATTGATCAGGCAGGAACAATAAACCGTCAAGTAAGTTTTCCTATACCTAGATTGGATGATTTATTAGATGAATTACATGGTTCTCAATTGTTTTCAAAAATTGATTAAGAGTGGCTATCATCAGATTCGAATGAAGGAAGGTGATGATGGGAAAACATTTTAAAACAAGCTAGGGCTTTATGAATGGTAGTCATGCCTTTGGGGGAACTAATGCGCCTAGTACGTTTATAGGTTGATGAACGAGGTTTTAAAGCCATACATTGGTATTTGTTGTTGGTGTATTTAGATGATATCTTGGTGTATAGTAAGAGTGTTATGATCATCTAAGACATTTGAGGAGTGTGTTTGAGACATTACGAGAACAAAAGCTCTATGCTAAGCCGAAAAGTTGTTATTTCATGGTACCAGGTGTGACGTTCTTAGGGTATATTGTGTCCAAAGATGGGGTTTCTGTTGATCCATCTAAAGTAGAAGCTATAAATATATGGCCAACACCTAAAACGTGACTGAAGTACGTGCTTTCCATGGGTTAGCCTCGTTTTATAGGAGTTTGTGAAGAATTTTTCATCTGTTGTTGCTCCTATGACCGAATGCTTAAGAAGGATAACCTAAGTTTGAGTGGACTAAGGGGGCACAAGAAGCTTTGAATTGATCAAGAAGTGGCTTTGTAACACACCCATACTAGCCTTACCAGTTTTTCTAAACCATTTGAAGTTGAGACGGATGCAAGTGGGGTAGGAATTGGTGCTGTTCTAGTACAAGGGAAGAGGCAATTGCGTATTTAGTGAGAAATTGAATGGTGCTAATTGAACTATTCTACGTATGACAAGGGAATTCTATCCATTATTAAGCTTTGGATCATTGGAGTCATTATTTCCAGGCCTAATCACTTCATACTTGATACGCATCAATGAGCAAAACTTCAAGGTTGGGGTTTGATTGAAGGTGGAAACAAGAAGCAACCATGGGGGAGTTAGTGGCTTATGGAACACAAGGCTTCTAGGGTTGACTAGGGTGGATTTTTACGGTGTGCATGGTGACATGCACAAGCTTATTCACGTAAATGTAAAGCAAATATAGTTAGTAGTTTAGAAGTGTTGACTATATGGGTTTTCTTCCCACGTCATTTGATAGGTTTTACCATATGTGTTTTGTTATTTTCTTGATTAGTTTATGAGTCAAGGTTGATGGATCAAGCATGGGAAACTAAAAATGGAGGTTTCTTGAAATAAAGATTGAATCTTGAGAGTTTTCTTGAAGTTCTTGAAATCGCAAGTCCAACAAATCAACGAAAATCAAGCAAGTTTATATGGCGAGATTTTTGAAAGATTTTTGGAAGAGTGGGCAACGTTTGTCAACACGGTTTTTCAATGTTGTTTGACTTGGTCAACCTTGGTTGTTATTCGGAATATGTCACTAGATTTGATTGCAAAATATATAAGATTTAGACTAGAAAACAGATTACAAAATAATGTGGCAAATATGTATCCGGTTTTGATAAGATTTTCTTGTTATCCTAATCTTAGTTTGTTTTACCATATATCTAAGGTAGTTAGGATATGTTTAGAATTCTGAAATATTATTGTGATATGTTTAGCCTATAAATA